>SJYC01052108.1:0-33049 GCA_006408675.1 Madoqua kirkii
AATCCATTGAATAAGCAGTGAACAATTTATTTTGTAAAATGCTCTTGAATGTCATTAGTTTATTCAACATAAATGTTGAATCATTTTTTTCTTGGCAAGATTTGAGTTCACATTTTTTTTAAGTCATCAGGTTAAAGGACATTCAAAAGACAAATTTCAGCCCCAGTCACATACTTTTGACATATTTAACTATGAATACCAAAGTTTCTATCTTAAAAGCAGAATAAAATGTTCAGTAAGGATTCTACTGTTTTCCTAAAAATATTCTAGAAACTGCAATATTTTAAGTGTGTGGAGAAAAACATACATTTGATGGTTATATACTTTAATGGAATATCCTTTAATCTCAAATTACAAAGGATAAGTTCTCAATTTTAGAATCAAACAAATGAGAAGTTGAATTTTTTAAGACACAATTCCCAGCGGTTTGGACCAGTACTCAAGATTCTGAAGAAGTATCAAATGTTAAGTACATCCTTTGACTAGTAACGTCTTTGGTGACACTAGTGGTTAAGAACCCATCTGACAATGCGGAAGACGTGAGACTGGGGTTCGATCCATGGGTCAGGAAGGTCCCCTGAAGGAGGACATATCAACCCACTCCGGTATTCTTGCTTTCAGACACGACTGAAGTCAAAGTCCTCCAGGAGGACTTTGAAATCAGTTGGAGAGTGATTAGGAGATGAAGAAAGATGTCAGAAATTCCATTTTCCTTACCTCCTCAGAAAAGAGTGAGTGAAGTGAGTGAAGTCACTCAGTCGTGTCCGACCCTTTGCAACCCCATGGACTGTAGCCTATTAGGCTCCTCCATCCGTGGGATTTTCCAGGCAAGAGTGCTGGAGTGGATTGCCATTTCCTTCTCCAGGGGATCTTCCCGAGCCAGGAATTGAATCCAGGTCTCCCGCACTGTAGGCAGACGCTTACCGTCTGAGCCACCAGGGAAGCCCCACCTCCTCAGAAAAGAGCATGGATACAAACCATAGTCTTTGGATGTTAATCATCACATTCACCCCCATCATTTCACACTCTTCTCCCTTTTTAAATGGAACTGTAGGGAATAAATAATAACTTTTAAAATAATAGAAACTAGTAACTATCATTTATTCTCTGGTGGTCCAGTGGTCAGGGCACTGTGCTTTCACTGCAGGGGGCATGGGTTCATCTCTGGTTGGGGAACTAAGATCTTGCTTGTTGTGCAATTTGGCCGAAAAAATTTTTTTAAAGAAATGACACTGCAGTTGATTTACAATATTGTGTTAGTTTCAGGCATTCAGCAAAGTGATTCCATTCTTCTCTCTTTGATACTCCACCTTCTGGTATTCACAGTTAGTATATCTCTCCTATTGAGTGTAAGTAATTTACTTCTGGCCAGTTCAATATGCGGTGTTACCTGGGATTGGAATTCACTAGATTGCCAAGGACCACGTGGGCTTGAAAGGGGATTCTTCCACAGTCCAATCATCTTCAAAAGAAACCTCAGCCTTGGTCATCACCTGGATTGCAGCCTGGTGAAACCCTAGACTGGACGGCCCATGTGAGCCACGCCTGGACTCCCAACCCACAGAAACTGTGGGATAATCAACCCGGCAACCGTAGCTCAAGCTTGCGGTTCAGTGTGGCACAGAAATAGATGACTCATACACCTGTTTACACAGTGATTCACTCTGAGTGACTCAGGAAGTAACTAGGAAATTAAGTGGTCACCAGGCCTCCTCAGTCCAACTCTCCATTTCCATGAGCTTTCTCCATGTCTGAAAATACTGCTTTAAGAAGCAGAAAAACGGTGCTTTGTGATTACCTAGAGGGGTGAGATGGCGAGGGTAGTGGGGAAAGGCTTAAGAGGGAGGGGAGATATGTATACATATAGCTAATTCAGGTTGTTGTACAGCAGAAACTAATACAACATTGTAAAGCAACTATATTCCAAAAAAAATTTTTTTAAGGAAGCAGAAAAAGATGGCAAGACATATTATTGTTGTCTCAAGGGGTAGCAGTGTTTACATTTGGTGCAGATCAACAGAGAACTAACAGAAAGAAGTTCACAGATAGAGGTTTCTGGATTTCACTCAACCAACAGTCCAAGAATGGGCAGCCAGTGCTGCTAGGGTGGTTTGGGTGATTCTTCTGAGGCCTAGGCTCCACTTCCGTCTTCCTGTTTCAGTTGGAAGGGGAGGCTCTTGTTCTTTTGCTTTCTACCTCCCCCGGGGCCACAGCTGTGTCACTTCTACCTCCCAAGTGGGAGGCCCCCTTTGATGCCCCCAGCGGACTACCACTCATACCATCTCTTTGGATGTTAATCATCACATTCACCCCCATCATTTCACACTCTTCTCCCTTTTTAAATGGAACTGTAGGGAATAAATAATAACTTTTAAAATAATAGAAACTAGTAACTATCATTTATTCTCTGGTGGTCCAGTGGTCAGGGCACTGTGCTTTCACTGCAGGGGGCATGGGTTCATCTCTGGTTGGGGAACTAAGATCTTGCTTGTTGTGCAATTTGGCCGAAAAAATTTTTTTAAAGAAATGACACTGCAGTTGATTTACAATATTGTGTTAGTTTCAGGCATTCAGCAAAGTGATTCCATTCTTCTCTCTTTGATACTCCACCTTCTGGTATTCACAGTTAGTATATCTCTCCTATTGAGTGTAAGTAATTTACTTCTGGCCAGTTCAATATGCGGTGTTACCTGGGATTGGAATTCACTAGATTGCCAAGGACCACGTGGGCTTGAAAGGGGATTCTTCCACAGTCCAATCATCTTCAAAAGAAACCTCAGCCTTGGTCATCACCTGGATTGCAGCCTGGTGAAACCCTAGACTGGACGGCCCATGTGAGCCACGCCTGGACTCCCAACCCACAGAAACTGTGGGATAATCAACCCGGCAACCGTAGCTCAAGCTTGCGGTTCAGTGTGGCACAGAAATAGATGACTCATACACCTGTTTACACAGTGATTCACTCTGAGTGACTCAGGAAGTAACTAGGAAATTAAGTGGTCACCAGGCCTCCTCAGTCCAACTCTCCATTTCCATGAGCTTTCTCCATGTCTGAAAATACTGCTTTAAGAAGCAGAAAAACGGTGCTTTGTGATTACCTAGAGGGGTGAGATGGCGAGGGTAGTGGGGAAAGGCTTAAGAGGGAGGGGAGATATGTATACATATAGCTAATTCAGGTTGTTGTACAGCAGAAACTAATACAACATTGTAAAGCAACTATATTCCAAAAAAAATTTTTTTAAGGAAGCAGAAAAAGATGGCAAGACATATTATTGTTGTCTCAAGGGGTAGCAGTGTTTACATTTGGTGCAGATCAACAGAGAACTTAACAGAAAGAAGTTCACAGATAGAGGTTTCTGGATTTCACTCAACCAACAGTCCAAGAATGGGCAGCCAGTGCTGCTAGGGTGGTTTGGGTGATTCTTCTGAGGCCTAGGCTCCACTTCCGTCTTCCTGTTTCAGTTGGAAGGGGAGGCTCTTGTTCTTTTGCTTTCTACCTCCCCCGGGGCCACAGCTGTGTCACTTCTACCTCCCAAGTGGGAGGCCCCCTTTGATGCCCCCAGCGGACTACCACTCATACCATCTCAGAGCTGTGTCACCTGTCCTTTTATAAAGAGTCTGGAGAAGCAAGGGTTTTTAGTTGAGCACTTTGCTGCCCTGAAGAAATGAAGGCAGGAAGAATGGTTAACAGATAGACATCTAGCGACATCTGCCACTCAAAGCTTCATTCCCAAAGACAGAACCATGGAAAGATGGGACAAAAGGAGGAAGGAAATTGAAAGAGTGGAAATTAAAGATGTGAAAAGCTGGCTATAATGAGGATCATCAAAGGCAAAGTGAAAGGTAAATTTTTGGGGATCATATTATGTATATTTTTATTGGAGCTTCATTGTTTTATAATGTGTTACTTTCTGCTATACAACAACATGAATCAGCTATATGCATACATATATCCCCTCCTTCTTGACCTCCACCCCCACCCCATGGTTCTAGGTCATCACAGAGCACTGAGCCGAGCTCCCTGTGCTGTACAGCAGCTTCCTGCTAGCTGTCTTACACATGGGACTGTACATACGTCAGTTCGCCCCACCCTCCCTTCTCACCCCTGTGTCCATATCTTCATTCTCTATGTCTGCATCTCTATTCCTGCTCTGCAAGTAGATTCATCAGTACCATTTTTATAGGTTTCATACATATGTGTGGTTGTTTAGTCTCTAAGTCATGCCTGACTCTTTATGATGCCATGGACTGTAGCCTGCCAGGCTTCTCAGACCATAGCATTTCCCAGGCAAGAATACTGGAGAGGGTCACCATTCCTTCTCCAGGGGATCTTCCCAACAGAGGGATCAAACCTGTTACTCTTGAATTGGCAGGTGGATTCTTCACTACTGAGCCACTAGGGAATCCTCATATATGTGTTAATGTGTGATATTTGTTTTTCTCTTTTTAACTTCACTCTGTAAGACTTTAGTTTCAATTACATTACTACAAATGACCCAATTTCTTTCCTTTTTATGGTGGAATAATATTCCAAAAGATGAATTTTTGAAATGACTAATAAAGCCATTTTTAGCAGGTCTGACACAATATAATAGTAAAAATGCTGTCTCAAAATTATGCATATAACATAATCCATTTGTTACCTTGGGTAGAGACACCACCCTCTTTATTTTTTTTTAATGCTCTTAGATATCTCTTTTAATTAGTAGTTATATATGGTTTTCATAAGGAAGAGAAAATACTGTTTGAAAGTTGCCCATAAAATACGTGTTTTTTTCATGTTTACTATTAGTTTCCAAATCAAAGATCATCTAAATGTCAACATTTAAAACAGGTAGTATTTTCTAACTGTTGGAGATACAGTGATGTCACAGACTCAGGAGATGGATAAGACTCTAGTATCTACCCTGTAGATGCTGTCTTTCAATTGAACAGTCAGATTTTCCTCTGAGAAAACAGTTGAAGAAGGAGTAGTGTTTGTTTCAAATGCCTAGTGGGTAGAACTATTATGTATTATAGAAAAGGAGAGCCTGAAGTTCTATTTGTTTTAAAGTTTTACTTTTTTCTGAAGAAACTTTTTTCCCTGAGAACTTTGTGCTGAAGGAGTTTTGAGAAGAATTCAAAAATCAAAATGTAACACATCATTATTTTTTTTCTTTTTTAAAAAATACCTATCTGTATTACATGAATTTTTAACTTTTATTAAAAAAATTTTTTTAAAACTCTACCCAATACTATATAATGACCTACACAGGAAAAGATTATTTTATTTATGATGAACTTTTGCCTGATTACTTTGTGTAGCCCCTGTTTCATTGTACAAAGAAACCTAGACTTAACAAATAAAAATGGAATCACATTGCAACAACAGTTGCTTGCTGATATAAGCACCAAGTTTGATGTATACAGGCCTGGATTTCTGGTGTCATCTACTAGCTGTGTGACCTGGGGATTTTAGAAATGTACAGTGAGAAGAAGTTCATTAGGTTCAGGACTTTCTGGTGGTCCAGTGGTTAAAAATCTGTCTGCCAATACAGGGAATATAGTTTTGACCCCTTATCCAGTATAATCCCACATGCCACGGGCCAACTAAGCCTATGCACCCTAGAGTCCACGCTCTGCAACAAGAGAAGGGTATCACAGCGAGAAGCCCGGAAACCACAACTAGAGAAAGGCCTCACAAAGCAACCATGACTCAGTGCAGCCAATACTAAATTTTTAAAAAATGAAATTAATTAGGTTCAGTTGAAATCACATGAGAAAATACATGTGAGGTTGCTTAGCCCAGTGCCTCGGCATTAAAGACAATTCAAAAATGTTAATAAACTTTATTTAGTTATGACTTAGGGAGGTTAAAGTCTTGGAAAAGAGGGAAGAAGACAGCATAATGGGAGGACAGGGGGAAAAGCAAGGCCCAGAAGTAGCTCAGAGTCTTAGGACCTCATCTGACCGCCAGAGATGGCCCCACACAGAGTGAACTGGAAGCTGAGGAAGAGGGACACATGCAGTCCTACCACAAGCTGAGAGTCTCCTTTCTTCAGGACATTTGCTGGGATATTCATATAATAAATCTATAAATTTGTGATGATTATGGAAGTGAATGATGATCCCTAGGCTTGTACCGTACACAATCTGCAAAGCTGTGCATGGCCACCCTGAATGACACAAGATGGCTCTACACTTTATTCAGCCTCTTCTGAAGTGGCTGCATCTTGCATTCCATGTTGCCTGATGGGCCCCTTTATCTTTCCAGGCCAAGGCACTATATTAATATGCTGCTGCTGCTAAGTCACTTCAGTTGTGTCTGACTCTGTGCGACCCCATAGATGGCCTCCTACCAGGCTCCTCTGTCCCTGGGATTCTCCAGGCAAGAACACTGGAGTGAGTTTCCATTTCCTTCTCCAGTGCATGAAAGTGAGAAGTCAAAGTGAAGTCGCTCAGTCGTGTCTGACTCTTAGCGACCCCATGGACTGCAGCCTACCAGGCTCTTCCGTCCTTAAGATTTTCCAGGCACCAGTACTGGAGTGGGGTGCCATTGCCTTCTCCCGTAATGTTTAATCTTCTGTGAAAAATCTACTTTGATCTGATTCATTCTTACAGATTTTAACTGTTTCAGACTGAACCAGCCTTGAACAAAGGAATATAAATTCAGTTAAGAACGCTGTCAGCACCCCAAGGACTGTAGCCTACCAGGCTTCTCCGTCAATGGGATTCTCCAGGCAAGAGTACTGGAGTGGGTTGCCATTGCCTTCTCCAATACTGATATGAGATAGAAGTTTGAAACTCAGATCACATAGCACGGCAGAGAATTGAAGCTGAAGGTAGGACAGATTAATGTCTTCCAGCTTCCCTTCCACCTCCTGTCTATTACATCTTCCTGCGTCAGCACAAAAAACGTCCCTGTATATCAAGAGACTGGCTTCCCTAGTGGCTCAGTGGTAAAGAATCTGCCTGCTAGGCAGGAGATGCAGGTTTGATCCTGGGTCAGGAAAATTTCCTGGAGAAGGAAATGTAAACACATTCTAATATTACTGACTGGGAAATCCCATGGACAGAGGAGCCTCAGTTCAGTTCAATTCAGTTGCTCAGTCATGTATGACTCTTTGAGACCCCATGGACTGCAGCACGCCAGGCCTCCCTGTCCATCACCAACTCCCAGAGTTTACTCAAACTTATGCCCATTGAGTCAGTGATGCCATCCAATCATGTTATCCTCTATTGCCCCCTTCTCCTCCTGCCTTTAATCTTTCCCAGTATCAGGGTCTTTTCAAATAAGTCAGCTCTTCACATCAGATGGCCAAAGAATTGGAGTTTCAGCTTCTACATCAGTATTTCCAATAAATATTCAGGACTGATTTCTTTTAGGATGGACTGGTTGAATCTCCTTGAGTCCAAGGGACTCTCAGGAGTCTTCTCCAACACCACAGTTTCAAAGCATCAATTCTTCGGTGCTCAGCTTTCTTTGTAGTCCAACTTTCACATTCTTACATGACTACTGGAAAAACCATAGCCTTGACTAGACAGACATTTGTTGGCAAAGTAATAGCTTTGCTTTTTAATATGCTGCCTAGGTTGGTCATAACTTTTCTTCCAAGGAGTAAGCATCTTTTAATTTCATGGCTGCAGTCACTATGTGCAGTGATTTTGGAGCCCACCAAAATAAAGTCTGCCACTGCTTCCACTGTTTCTCCATCTATTTGCCATGAAGTGATGGGACCAGATGCCATGATCTTAGTTTCTCTGGATGTTGAGCTTTAGGCCAACTTTTTCACTCTCCTCTTTCACTTTCATCAAGAGGCTTTTTAGTTCTTCTTCACTTTCTGCCGTAAGGGTGGTGTCATCTGCATATCTGAGGTTATTGACATTTCTCCAAGCAATCTTGATTCCAGCTTGTGCTTCATCCAGCCCAGCATTTCTCTTGATGTACTCTGCATATAAGTTAAATAAGCATGGTGACAATATACAGCCTTGACGTACTCCTTTTTCCTTTTCCTAGGAAAAGGAATACAGAGGAACTCCGTAGGTAACAATCCATGGGACTGCAAAAGAGTTGGACAGGACTTAGTGACTAAACAACAACTTATCAGGAGATACTGCAGCAGATGAAACTATTTCCAAATTAGTAAATCCTGGTAAATATCAATCAGGAGTCAATAAGCTCCTTCTTTGTACATGAAGGGGGTTAATTTACACCTGAAACTCATTATCCCCAGAGGCTGGTTTGGATTGCAAATATGACCATGCTTAAGCAAGGTTGGTTTCAGGCTTGTTGGGGAACAGGCAGATTGGGGATGAAGAGTTAACAGCTATAACCCAGATCAGATGAAGAAAGCGACACCTCACTGTTCAGCCAAGTGCTTCCTCCTTCTTCCTTGGGATCTGCCTGCCTTCCAGCCTTCCTCTAAGGCTTCTCCTTGCCCCTCCTAATGGCTGTCTCACTCTGAGGCAGGAAAAGAAATCTGGTCGGTGGCTGATTTAGGTATGACTCTGAGGGGAGAGCAAGCCTCCAGGCAAATGATACAGACTGTGATCTGAGGGAAAAGTTCACTTAGTTGAGAGCCTCTTAGCTCCTGGGTGGCCTGGTTGAGGTGCTGGAATCAGCTGAGACTAGTAACGGGTGTTTGAGAATTCCTGCAGGAGGTAACTTGCTGGGGCTCTAAAGGGGGCGGATCCCTAGCCACAGGGCACCTGAGACTAGTAAGCACAGGACTTCAGGCTGGATATCCATCTGGGAATCAGGAGAAAGATCTCAAAGGTCCAGCAGGGGGCGCTCTCCCAGGACCATTTCATAGCCAATCACGATACAGTTCTGCTCTAAGCTGGAAAATTACACGGAGGGACTTGGGCGGGGAGGGCCGATCTGGGGATCTGATGATTGGAAGTGGGGCAGGAAGCAAGGGCTTAGTTCCAGAAATAAGGCAAAGCTGAAGTTCTGAAAAGCAGCAGGAGCCAAGAGGACTGGATAATTCGCTCAGTAGACTTTGGGCTACTTAGTTACCGGCTCACCGAGTCCCTGAGACTGAGATGGAGCAGAGCCTACAAATGATGCTCAGGTGGGTCCAGCTGCTGGGTGGGCAGCAGGTCGGGAGCAGGAGCTTGCGGGGAACTTTGCCCAAGGTGCCCTCTCTGGTCCTGAGTCCATTTCCTGTTCTGCATCCACCTCCACAGCTGGAAGGTCTTGACCACCTCCTACTCCTCTGTTGGACGCATGGTTTTCGATTCTTACTTCAGGAATATCTTGCCACAGATGTCGAGAGATACAGGCCATGGCCCTTCCCCTGACAGTTTAGATAAATCCTGAGTGTTCCCTGATGTGTGGGTCAAGAGCAGCCGGGCGTTTTCTGGAAGCGCTGGCCTTCCGTATTTCTAACAGGCTTACCAACATTGTCCTAGGATCATTTCCCTCTTGTTCCCAATCTTCATATCCAATGAACGTTTGAGAACAATTATCTCACCTTCTTTGTTTTTTGCCTTGGTCTCCCTCCCCAACCACCACCTCAGAACCCAACTCAGAAATCCCTCTCCTTTTCCTGCGTTTTTCGGATTCATTTTGTGTCTCTGGAGCCTCTGTGCTGTTTCCATGTCCACTTTGAAATCTTGGGTTTTTAACTTCTCTTACCGCCAATAAAATTTACCACACTTGTTCTTTCAGTCATTTATTACCTAATAAGTTAGTGAGAGCTCGTTTCACAGCACCTGAGGGCATGATGTAATTACTTCTAACACAGATTCTGAGATCAGAATATACACAGCTAATTAAAGTTTCCCACTTAAGTCCCAGGTAAGAATTTCCTCTAGCAAATGCTTTTTTTTTTTTTAAATGGACTTAAGAACGCCTGCAATTGTTTAAAATCCTGTACCTTATAAAATAAAGTTCTATTGAACCTGTCTTTTTTTTTTAAACAGATCTTTGGTTTGAGTGTGGATAAAGCAGTTATCAGAAAATCATCTGAGAAATAAATCTTGATTTAACATGAAAACCTTTCCATTCTGTAAGTGAACTCATTTGACCTAGATCTATCCTTTAAAGGGCAAGTGGCTGTAAGAAATTCTAAGGTTGTTCTCAGAATTCTAAGACAGTTGGTAAATATTGATATAAAAAGTTGGGTTCATTAGTGACACCGATTTGATTTTCCTGAAAATTGGCCAGACAGAAAGTTCTCACTTTTATGCACCTTCATTGTTACTCTCCATAGCAACTGAAAACTTTTCTGGCTGAAATAATCCTCTCTAGCTCCCAGCGCACAGTCAAGGAATTTTAAAAACAGAGGACTTTGTAACCACGAAATACCCTCCAAGATTTAAAAGGCCACCGAGCTCCAGATAAATAATCATTTATCTTTCTTCTGAAGGTAAGCACTGGGTTTAGAAATGTTTGTATCATCCTCTGTCATTTTTTAAATGCTAACATAAGAATCTTAAACTTGCTCTCTCTTTTTAAACCATAAAAGTAATCCTAGTATTTTTGTTACTACCCCACAGCCATTTTAGCTCATCTCTGAGCCAAGATCTGCCATGAGATGCTGTTAACATTTTGCATTCCTTAAGCAATCAGTTGAAGAGATTAATATTTTTTTTCCAGAAAGCTGATTGGCTCTAAAGTTGTCCTTTTCACTTCTGTAGTAAGCCCCAAATATGTGGATTTATCATGCTTCATACGGACTTGAAACTCTCTTGTTTTTCTAAGATAGTTCGTACTTTTAATCAGCTGAAAACTAACCAGTATGTTCTGGACATTACTGTTTTTGTCCTTTCCTTTTTGAAAATCTTCTAACTCAATATGATATCTGTAATGTATTCAAATTTATTTTCTGTTTACTTTTATTGACTTACTTTACTAAAAAGGCCCATAAATCAATGGGTTAAAATGAGGATGTCTCCTGTTGGAGGTGTGGAGAAATAAATAAGGAGTTTGGGATTAACATATATACACTACTGTACATACAACAGGTAAACAACAAGAACTACTACTATATAGCATAGGAAACTATAGTCAATATCTTATTATAACCTAAAATAGACAAGAATCTGAAAAAATATATATGTATAACTGAATCACTTTCCTATACACTTGCAACTAACAGCATTGTAAATCATCTGTACCTTAATTTTAAGATGGAGAGTGTTTCCTGCTCTTTTTTAAAAATTGAAGTATAGTTGCTATACAGTGTGTTAGTTTCTGCTTTTCAACAAAGGGAATCAGCTATAGTGTAGTGAAAGTGTAAGATGCTCAGTCGTGTCCGACTCTTTGCGACCCCATGGACTATAGCCTACCAGACTTCTCTGTCCATGGAATTTTCCCAGCAAGGGTATTGGAGTGGGTTGCCATTTCCTTCCCCAAGGGATCTTCCCAGCCCAGGAATTGAACCCAGGTCTCCCACATTGTGGGCAGGTGCTTCACCCGCTGAGCCACAAGGGAATCAGCTATAAGTATAGATATATTCCCTTCCCTCTTGAGCCTCTCTGCCTCAGCCCGCTTCCCCATCCACCCATCTAGGTCATCACAGAGCACTGAGCTGAGCTCTGTGTGCTATATAGCAGCTTCCCACTAGTTATCTTTTTATACATCTGGGTTTTATGACTTGTAGCACCTTTAGGACAGACAGTGAAGTGTATTCTTCCTATCTTTTGACTCTATGTCTAGTTCCCAGAGAAGCAATATAACTCACTTCTTGGCTGTTCAACAGGTTGAAAGTCTAAACCCACCATAGTTTCCTGCCAGTGGGGGTTAGGAACAACCTACAGATCCCCTGTTGTTTAGAAACAGCTTGTCATTGCCAATCTGCTTAGCCACCCAGTTAATGAATCTTTTCAAACCTCTTTCAGGCACAATAATTAAAGCCTTCATTTTCCCCCTTTCCACTGATATTCCTCCAGCTACAAGTTGACACTGTGAACACCAACCCATCCTCCTCCATCAAAGCAGACTCGGGGTAGAGGAAGAGTGGAAATGTGCTTCTGGACAAAGCCTTCTGTATCCTGGGTGCCCTTGTTCCTTCTACTCAGCCTTGATCCTTCTACTGAGACAGAAAAACCCTCTACTCAGGACAGCAGCAGTACTTGGAGTCCAGGGCAGCTAACGGAAGTTCTACAGGTTCTCTCTGCTGATGACCCCCATCCCCTGAACCACTCAAGAAGCCTCATCAGAACATTGCTGGAGAAAACTGGGTGCCCACGGAGGACCGACGGAAGGCAAGGAGACTGCAGTCTGGTTAGTGTGATAGCATGGGATCAGGGACTGAGCATGTTCACAAGAGCCATGCATTTCCCAGTCACTTATTTCAGGAAAGCAAAATCAGACGCAAACCTTCCAATATCTGAGTGACCAATGCATTACAGTATAATAACTCCCATATGCCAGATCATACAGTATTCTGCTATGGCATTTAAAGACATGGAGAACTTGTTTATATTAAAATGATAATAAGCCTTCTATAAGCCTTGCTACAACCCTTCTGCAGGCTTAGAAGTATAGTTCCCTCTTCTTTCTGACTTACTAATCCTTCTTATTGCAGTGACCTTGAAAGTGATTGGTTAGATAGATGTTGCTTGTTTTCTGAGGTAAATCATACCATCCACTATTTGTCTAACATTGAATTTTCAAGTACTTTCTCCTCAATATCAGTAGGTGTGTTTTAAGATTTTTGTATCATGGGGATTTAATGAATTGGATGATTGTTTTCTTAAAAATGGGGAATCTGAGCTGGGGAAGGGAAGTACTATCAGAGGGGCTGAAATGAGATCCAGGGTCGCAGAGGCCCATTTTCCAGCCATTTCCTAGTCTATTAAGTGACTCTCAAATCCTGGTTATCCATCAGCATCACCTGGCCAGGCTTCACAAAATACCCAGGTTGCAACTTCCTTCTCCAGACATCAAGATTTCACTTGCCCAGAAATTTTTTTTTTTAAAAATCTCTGCAAAGCACATTAATGTAAAATCAGAATTAATGTAAAAATCAACATTTAATGTAAAATCAGAATGCCTCCACTGGGAGAAAGGGAGTTTGACAAGATCATCCCCAGCAGTACGAGCCTATGCTTTAAAAATGACCGCAGGGATTTCCCTGGTGGTCCGGTAGCTAAGAATCTGAGTTCTCAATGCAGGGGACCTGGGTTTGATCCCTGGTCAGGGAACTAGATCCCACATGCCTCAGCTCTTTGCTGCAACTAAAGATCCTGCATGCTGCAACTATAGACCCAGCACAGCCAAATAAATAAAACATTTCTTTTTAATGACTGCAAACAACAAACAGGCCAAAGCATTCGCAGCATCCCTTTCCTGACTGATTAGATTTTTTTCAGAATGACCTCACAAATAAGTAAGTAAATAAATGAAGACATGACTAAATGAGAGAAGCGAAATCATTTCCCCCCAGAATAGGTTTTGGCAGATTTTCTCAATCATGCTTAGTTCTGAGGGAAACATTTCCTGGCCAAGTGTTTGTTTTTTGTTTTTCATGACAGAAGGGTCTGGCTAACAGAATTTTTCTCTGCTCTGTGCAAACAATAAATAATTCAATAATTAGTAAAACTCCCAAGGGTTCCCAGAGAAAACATGTGTTGTGAGAGGCAGCTCATCTGTGATGACATTAATTTATATATATAGCAACAGAAGACTTCCCACCGGAAATAACTAGGAGTCATATCTTATTAATGTCCTCTGAGAATTTGCTTCAGAGAAATGTTCTCCTCAAACAACATGAAGTGCCTTATTAAGGCTGGTCAAGTATTAGTTTAGCAGGGTAAGGGGAGGATGTAAACAGGCAAAATTGTTCTCCATTTTTGGAGGGGGGTGGAATAGGTTGTTTTGTACATTTTTGTTTTGTTTTGTTTTGTTTTTCTGTGATATTAACAAGTGTTTGGCCAATTTACCTTCTGTTTTAATTAATTCTTATTCCTAGGAAGTGAAACACTGTAACACCTTGACTCTCCTGCTGCTGCTATTTCTTTTTCTAAGAGACTAAAGTGGGTGGGGGGAGGCAAATCTCAGCTTCACCTCCTCAGAAGGATCTAGTTTACCCAAACACCCATGATGTAAGCAAGGAGTCCATGAAATCTGTGTTCATTCACACACACAAAAAACAAACTCCCTGATATCGCAAATACCTACATTCTGTGCAAACCACAAATCTTCACCTTGTTATTGAATTTTTTTTTTTTTGTCTTTTTAGGGAGTTTATCCATTGAGAGGGTGCCTATCAGAATTTCTCGGATTATAGAGAGGTCAAGGGGATGAGATATGTCCTTAAATGTCTAAAAAAAGAGATCAGAGTGTATCTTGAATGTGTGGGGAGGAAATAAGTTCCCAGTTTTATTTCAGGTCTAGGTAAAAGCTGAATTTTTAAAAAAACTGATCTGAAGTTTTTGAGAGTGCTGTGCTTTAAAATAAATCCATTCAAGCTGCTGTCTTTGAAAAATAGACACTCTTGCCTGATTGTGGCTCTTTTTTTTTCTTTTAATGAAAACAGTGAGAAGAGGGTCTTAACACATTTAATGAGGGATTAAGTAACTCCAAAAGAATGGATTGCACTTAAGTAATGCTGAGAACCGTGACCCTGCTTGGGTTTCAGGCATGGTAAAGGGAAAAGAAACTGGTTTGAAGTCAACATTAGGAACATATCCCTTGTTCTGGTACCTTCTAGCTATTAAGTCACGGAGATGCTGATTCCCTCCCCTGGGGGCTGCTGGTGAGATCACATGTCCATCTGTGAATGTATTTAGGCACTCAGACTCTCTTCTCCCACACGTATTCACAGAAATGTCCAGTACCAACCCCATTTCGGGCATTTGTGAAGGACCATCAGACTGGAAAAATCAGACTTTTCCTCAGCATTCCCTTCCTGCCTGCCCCTCAGCCTCACCTCAGCTATCCCAAAGATTTGGGGTTTTTAAGCAAGATCTCCAGCTGATTCTCAGACACATTCAAAGAGAATTGATGCTTTAAGCTCCTGCATTTAATTCCCTCCCTGTTCCTGATTTCTCTGAACTACCATGGGGTAAAGTGTGGAAAGCTTCACACTTTATCTTGTTTATGGAGCAAGTTTGTCTGAACTCTTCTCAGTTAAGACTTTTCTTTCTGTCACTCAGAAATGTCACTAAATCTAGTACTACTGCTGCTAAGTCACTTTAGTCATGTCCGACTCTGTGACCCCATAGATGGCAGCCCACCAGGCTCCCTCATCCCTGGGATTCTCCAGGCAAGAATACTGGAGTGGGTTGCCATTTCCTTTTCCAATGCATGAAAGTGAAAAGTGAAAGTGAAGTCAGTCAGTCATGTCCGACTCATAGCGACCCTATGGACTGCAGCCCACCAGGCTCCTCCATGCATGAGATTTTCCAGGCAGGAGTACTGGAGTGGGGTGCCATTGCATATTGCCTAGTACAGACCCACAAAAACCTAGTGCTCACCATCAGCTGACATCATTCCAGATCTTTCTTTGAAGGGTAAAGGAAGAAATATAATTTCCCTCTTATGTTTTACAGTCAACTGTTAGCAACCCCCACCTCCCTTCTAAGCAGACCTTATAAAAATCTAAGAACCTAAAGAAGGCAGTAGATTTATCCATAATTTCAAATCAAATTCTCAGTGTCTCTTAGTTTGAAATCTTGCAGGTTCTGACAACTGCTTCATTAGCGTAAAAAAAAAATTTCATACAGCTTTTTGTCATTGAGGCTGGAGCCTGAAATACACAGGCAATACACAAAAAGCTGAATTAAGCAGCTGGGAGAAGGCAATTTGATTCGGCTCCAGGGTGTCACAGAAAATTTCTACCAAATATCTGAGTAGTTCATTTAACTGAGTAGAAAATGCTTCTCACATTTTGAGTAGTCTTTTTTTTTTTTTTTTTTTTTTTACCAAAGTTTATTTCCTTATAAAGTTGAAAAACGAATTCCTAGAATCTGGGGAGGGGGGTTCCCCCTCCCCCTTAAATCTTATGCCTCCACCTGACAAGATCAGAAGGAAATCCCTGGATTATTTCTGAGTAAGTCCATTCTTTTTTTTTTAACAAAGAATCAGTTCACTGGAGTCAGAGCCTGGGACAGATCCAGTGCCCATGGGGTGCCACTATTTGCAGACTTTTACTAAACATCTTCTCTCAAACCACAACCAAAGCACTTCTGAAAACTGTCACAACGAAAGCAAGCCTAGTGGTGATGAGCTGAAAATTCCAGTCCCCCCACCAGCCTCTAGAGGCCTTCTGTCACATCCGTGCCCAGAAGAGGATCCATGTTGTCTTATGTTAGCTCTTCTGGCTCTCCCTGCAGTGTTCTTTCCTCAAGCCACAGCCTTCTGTATTAACGGAATTTGTCTAAGATTCAAATGCCAGAGCACAAAGTTTTCAGCCCATGGCCCTTTGATTCACCATTAAGTTTCATTTCAGCTGGCCTTAGAAAAACTAAAACTAAAGCAGGGAGTAGGCAAACCTCTGGTCATTCAAGATGACCGAACGCTCTAATCAGACAAATGAAATGCTTCCACAACTTTTTAACAGTTTTTGAAAGTGAGAAACTGATTTACCTTGCAAGTTGCAAGCATTTTATAAACTAATTCTGGCATGACTATCTGCATAAATACAGGTCTTACCCTCGATTTAAAATATTTTATTTATTCGTTTATTTTTGGCTATGCTGGGGTTCTGTTGCTGCACACAGGCTTTCTCTAGTTGCAGCGAGGTGGGGGATACTCTCTAGGGGGTGCAAGAGCTTCTTACTGCAGTGACTTCTCTTGTTTTGGAACACAGGCTTTAGATGCATGGGCCTCAATAGCTGAGGCGCATGGACTCAGTAGTTACGCACGTGGGCTCAGCTACCCCATGGCACGTGGGATCTTAGTTCCCTGACCAGGGATCAAACTGCTGTCCCCTGCATTGCAAGGTGGATTCTTAACCACTTGACGACTAGGAAAGCCCAGACCTTACCCTCTTCTCCACTACCTTGTGCCATACTCCTCCTCCCCACCCATAGAAAGGTCCACAGCAAAGGCGTGGAGAAGGAACCACGAGTGGACCAAGGTCTCAGGCAGCTCGGATGGGATGAAGAGTGGCCACAGACATGGCTGAACCAGCACACAGCCACACCTGGGCCACATAAATGTGGTCTGGCGGCCTCACGGAGGTTCTGTGTGTTCTTGACGCTCTTCTTCCCGTCTATCCAGTGCTATCAAGCAACCTCCTAACTGACCCAATTTCTTCCTACCAAACAGGAGGGAGAGAAAATTACTGGGTAAGGGGCTACACAGTAAGTACGTAGGTGATCCACAGCTAATTTCCATGACACAAAACAAAGGAATGAGAATATGGAGTCAGTCAATGACAAAGCAGGAATTAAGACTGGACAGCCACTATCAACCGTGAGGCTTTAAGTACATTACTCACCCTCTCCTAAACTTGTCTTATACATATACTAAGGGTATTCTTCCTCATAGAAGGAAAAATTTAATTTATACTTAATTCTGTGCATACTTAAATCTTTGCATACTGCATATAAATATACTCATTATACATTAAGTAATTGGTCAATTAGTATTCTGAATGCTGTCTGTTGAGCAGAAATATTTGATTGATTATGATATAAACTGGGCACTTTTTTTCCATTTAAAATGATACAATGTTTCCCCTCTTTGAAAAATTGATTATCCAACACCTCTTCCAGAAACCAGGCGACTTATACACTGAGGAATGACTTGGTATGGAAGGTGCTTAGCTCTGTCTTGAAAACATGGCTTCCAGTAAATGATAGCCGTATGACCAACAGTTTCACCAATATTCTAGTTTCAGGAGGTTATTTGGTCCAAGAAAGATTCATCTGACTCACCTCCCTGGGTCCTGGTATCAGCCCCATACAACAGATACCGACCCATGGACTTTTCTCTAGGGCAGATTAGGGCACAGAAAAGGGCTGGTGTAGTTTTTGGTGGTTTGTTTAACGTTGACGTTCAAAGTTGGTCTCATTGAGAAGCTTGCGCCTGTTTGCTGAGTTCTTGGCCCCTTGCAGTTGAGTTGGGGAGAGCTTGGAATCTGCTTGGCTTGTGAAGAATGTGATTAATGCTTTGCTTTACAGATGGATGACATGTTTCTTTCTGACTCAGATGGTATTTTCCAGATGTTACCCAGTGGGACGCACAGCAGACATGGAATTAGATCCCCTGAAACTTCCACCTCAGAGAACAGATTCAAAGATGTTAGAGTAGCTTATCCCGCAGTGGGACAGCTCCCCTGGGGCTCGAGAGAGGTATTGCTTAATGCCTTCACTCTGAGGCTGGTGCCATGTCATGCCCTGCTTCTTGGATCCTAGGAGTGTTCCCAGAAGCTCCTCGAGTGTCTTTGAAGAAAGACAGTTCTTGTCTTGCTTGGAAAGCTTCTCTTCCACAACCTATGTGTCTTTCTTTTTCTCACTGTCTCAACACATTTCTCCAAACACCTTCCTCTGTCAAGTAAACTTCTTGATTAGACAAGCCAGGCATCTGTCTGTGGCTTGTGAAACAAAGCATCGCGGAAACATTTTTAGTAATTCTCAAACCACCAACCTCTCTGTTAACAGCAGGGTGCAGTGACTGAGTCTCAGAGGGTACTGACATCAGTTCTCTTAGGTGGGATAAGGGAGAGCAGGTGGTACACACTAGGTGGCACTAGTGGTAAGGAACCCACCTGCCAATACAGAAGACGTAAGAGACGGGAGTTCGATCCCTGGGTCAGAAAGATTGCCCTGGAGGATGAAACGGCAACCCACTCCAGTTTTCTTGTCTGAAAAATCCCATGGACAGAGGAGCCTGGCAGGCTAGAGTCCAAAGAGTCACAGAGTCAGGCACGCCTGAGCCACTGAGCACACAGGTTCCATCTTCATTCTTAAGTGTCATCATGATGCTAGCAACCGAGGGTAGATCTATGCACAAAGTGGACAGAATCCAGCCTTGTTGGGCCAGTTGTCATCAAGAGGAAATAGAAAAATAAACAAGCAGACAAATTAACCTTAGAAGCGTAGTTCCAAAAAAAAAAAAAAAAAAAGGTGTATGCTAGAGCTACCGTTAGCTGCCTCAGCCTGTTAGGCCCTTAATATGTGGCTCATCCCAACTGAGATATACTGGTCAGCGTAAACCACACAGCAGATTTCAAAGATTTAGTGTGACAAAAAGAATGTCAAATAGCACACTGATACCTTTTAGAATTTTGATTGTGTGTTGAAATGAGCATATCTTGCATATGTGTGTATCTTGTAATAAAATGTATTATTCACATTCATTTCATTTCTTTCTTTTATGGTTTAAAAGGTGGCTACTTGGGACTTCTCTGGTGGTCCAGTAGTTAAGAATCCACCCTCCAATACAGGGAACTAAGATCCCACATGCCATGGGGCAGCTAAGCCTGTGTGCCCCAAGTAGAGAAGCCTTGTGCCATAACTGCTGAGCCCACATGCTGCAGAGCCGGTCCATGCTCCACAGCAGGAGAAACCCCCATGCACTGCAGTGAAGACCCAGCACAGCCAAACAAAACACGCGGTTACCAGAAATGTTAAGTGTGCCTAGCACTTGTAGCTTGCACTGTATTTCTATTGAATGGCACTGTGCTAGAGAACACAGGGCAGGGATGGGGACTTCCAGCCTTGGACAGGGTATCTGGGAAGGCATCCCTGAGGAGGTGGCCCCTGCAGCTGAGACCCAAGATCAAGTGGGATCGAGCCTGGTGGAACTGACAGACAGTCACAGAAGCAGAAGTGAAGTGAGAGCTGTGGAGAGAGGACAAGATGAGACTGGCTAGATAGGGTAGGTATAAGCCACACTGAGGAGAAAATTATAAGGACTTGAATTTCATTCTAAATGCGATGGGGCATCACTTTAAAAGCCAAAGTCAGCTGGTTTTAATCAAGGCAGCAAATTGACAGCTTGTGTTACCATAGTTGAAGACAGACGGACTGCATTTAGGAAATAAGGACTTCCTGGGAGAACTTCCTTACATAGAAGTTCAACCCTGACTGTCTTACTTGAATTGGGCTGTTGAGGCTGCCCGCTTTTCTTCTTATTCATAAAATAATAAGCATCAGAGACTCTATGGTGGTTAATATTCTGGGACTATTTGTCAAGCTCTCTGTTTATTTTTTTTTATTATTAATTTTTGCACAGTGCTTTGAACCGGATGCCCTGTTACTAATAGCTGGAGGAGATTTCGAGGATCAGCTCAGAGAGGAAGTGATGCAGCGAGTGTCTCTTCTCCTCCTCTATTACATCATTCATCAGGAAGAGATTTGTTCTTCTAAGCTCAACATGAGTAATAAGGAGTATACATTTTACCTGCACAGCCTTCTCAGCCTCAGGCAGGATGAAGACTCCTATTTCCTTTCACAGAATGAGACAGAAGATATCCTGGCTTTCACCAGGCAGTACTTTGACACTTCCAGAAACCAGGTAAGAAAGTCAGAATTGCTAACTAGCTCTGCTGCTAAGATACAGTCTCAGAAGCTGGATGGGAGGGTGGGCAGACAGGCCAAGTAACAAGGCAACTCTATTCTGAGTCCCCCTGAGCACTAGAGTGAATGTGATTCATGGCTTTTGATCAGTCTCCAGGGACTGAACTCTAGCAGTGATGGCAGTGTGTCTATTTGCCTTGCCTTCTGGCTAGAGAAAGAGAAGGTAGTAAGAGTTGGGAAGGGATGAATTTATTATTAGTTACTTCCCGGAGGATGCAGCTTGCAAAAAGCCTTATTCATGACAGCACAGACATTATCTCTTTTGTGGCTTTTGATTAGTGCTGCACATATTCAGCGGTCCCAAGTCTTTTCTTCTCTTATAGGTCCCACTGTTAAGAAACAAGCATCTTGTTGCCTCATTACTATTCCAGTAAAAGCTGACCTTTCAATTACCTTTTTGCTTTCTGCTTTGTGGTGGAAAGTTTGAGCTGATAACATTCTCTGAACATGAACTCTTTTAAGCCATATTTTCTTAAAGGATTAATTAAGGAGCCACCAGCACATTTTGAAGAGTGTGGCAGAATGTGGTTTTTTTTTCCCCTTGAATTATTAATTGACATATGTCTCAGTCCATTTTGAGCTGATATAAGTGTCATAAACTGGGTGGCTTACAAATAACAGAAACTTATTCTCACACTTCTGGAGATTGAAAAGTCAAAGATCAAAGTGCTAGGTAGTTTTTGGTTCACAGAAAGTCATCTTTTCTTTCTGTCCTCACATGGTGGCAGGGGCAAGGAAGACCTGTGGGGTGTTATATAAGGGCACTAGTTCCATTTATGAGGGTTTCACCCTCATGATCTAATCACCTCCCCAAAGCTTCACTTCCTAATACCATCACCGTGGATGTTAGGATTTCATTTGAATTTTGGGTGAGACACAAACATTCACTCTGTGGCAACATATATTGATAAATTTAAATTCTTGACCTCAATTCTGGTCTCTAGGAGTTCAAAGGTATCTGTGCAATCATGCTGCAACTTAATGCCAGAAAACATACCCTCCAGTTTGCTGTAAATAGGCTTAATTTCTCTCATATTTGGCAGAACAAATGGAGAGACAGTTTACTAAGGACTTTGTAGATGTCATTTCAGTAACTCAAAATCACATGAATCTCAAAACTTCGGCTATATTTTTTTTCTATTTCCAATTGAGAAAATGTGGTTCTTTTAGAGAATTCAATTTTCTGTTTAAATAAGGAGGTGTCCCTATAGAGAATTTCCTCAGTGCAACATCTATATAATACAAGATCAGTTCAAATTAGCCACTGGAGTTTTAGCCTCCTGTGTGTTACTGTCTTTTGATATATATTAAATGCAAATGAAAAGCCAGCATTTAAAGGCAGATGGAGTGTATATATGCAGACTTCTGGTTATGCAATGCGTACTGCAAATACCTGAGTTTCTGAGTGTGTGTGAGATTAAACATTCCTGTAACAGAATAAACTACTTCAATATTATATGTAGATCTAGTTTATTCTTATATTGAGTCAAGAAGAACTGAGCTACTGATGAGTCATAACCCTGCGCTGCACCTTGAAACCATCTCATGGAGGAAATCATTGTCTCCAGATCCTGGGTCCTATGGCCCATGCACTTGGACTTGGGTTCCTCTAGGATATCAGTCAGTTTGGACTTTGCAGAAGGCCTCTTGGCACCTCACTGCGGGCTGCTGCTCTCTGACTAGAGGATACATAAGGTCACAGAAGGTTCTGGCAATCCAGACCCAAAATGACTAGCAGGTCTTGGTTTGCATAGGATTCAGTCTTCTTAAGTCACACCACTAACAGTAGCTCCAGCTGAGCCTTAACCAGCTCATTAAGAGAGACAACCTTACTCCATCATACCCTGATTTAGCCACCTTCCCTAATGGTCCAGAGTCTAAACACCCCTTCAGTCCTTCCGTCTCTTCCCACTCGCTTTCATCTTCTTGACTCAGTGTCTGAATGCAACCACCTCTCTCCATTCTTTCTGTTCTTGCTGTTTCCATGGTAAATGTACCTGGTCTTCCACTAACCCTGCTTCTTATATGGAGCATGAATATTTGTGATTACATCCTAAGGACTTCAGGGATGGAAACAAGCTTTAGAATCTTCCTCTGTCCTCAGTGGCACTTTGAGATGATTACTCTTTTACAGCTTCCATGAAAAACTCACCCCACCTCTACACCATACATACTCTCTGCTATTTTAACTTGTTACTGTCGTTCATGAGTCTTCTGGCTGCTTCTCCAAACGTGTTTAAAGTTTGATAACTGCCTCTCAGCCTTCCACGCTGCTCCCCACCATAGCTACGAATAGGCTTTTGCCAAACTCACCAATTACAGACTTTAAAAAAAACTGGCACACCGTTGAATACAGTTCTGTAAACCAGCAGCCCCTGACTTTTTGGCACCAGAGACTGGTTTTGTGGAAGACAATTTTTCCATGGATGGAGTGGGGAGATGTTTCCAGTTTTGTTCACTGCTCACCTCTTCACGTGTGGCCCAGTTCCTAACAGACCATGAACCACTATCTGTTTGTGGCCTGGGCTTAGGGGACCCCCGCTCTAAACCATAATGGAAAAGAACATGAAAAAGAGTGTGTGTGTGTATACACACATACACACACACACACACGCACACACACACACACATATATATAAGTCACTTTGCTGTACAGGAAAAATTAAACAATTAAACACAATAGTGTAAATCAACTATATACTTCAGTAAATCTTATCAGCACTTTTCCCCCATTGTCCTGCATCACAAGGCAACCCTAACATAGTAAACCTCCCCTTAGTTCCTCATTTGATGAACCTACTTCCTCCTTCTCACAGTCCTGTGCATGGTATTTCTAAATCATTTATGTCCTGCTCTGTGCTCTCACTTTTGAAGTCAAGTCCCATCTCCATGAAGCTCTCTTTCTCTCACTGATTTCTTTCTTTTTTTTCACCTGTACCACGCAGCGTGCAGCCAGTGCAGGAGACATAGAGATGTGGGTTCAATCCCTGGGTTGGGAAGATCCCCTGGAGAAGGAAATGGCAACCCAGTCCGGTATTCTTGCCTGGAGAATCCCATGGACAGAGGAGCCTGGCAGGCTATAGTCTGTGAGGTCTGTCTGTACATGAGTGGATGGCTCAAAAGAAAACTCTGGACTGGAATGCAGCAGAATTGAAGGTCATGAGTGTTTGGCATTGCTTGGCATTGGGAGTGCATCTCAAGTAACAAGAATATAGTGAGGAGAGGGAAAACCAAAGTTGGGCCATGGGGGGCACCATGGCAAAGAGTTGGACATGACTGAGAGACTAACACAATATGGCACGTAGAATTTTAGTTCCCTGACCAGAGATTGAACCTGTGTCCCCTGCATTCAAAAGTGAAGTCTTAACTACTGGACCACTGGGGGAATCCCATCACTCATTGATTTCTGTCATCCCACATTTCATGGTTTTTTTTTCCTCCCATTTCTATCACACCCATCTCCTTGTTTTCTTCTCACTTGTCCAGCTGTTCCTTTGAAGGATGAACATGACCTGCCATCCCTTAAGCTGGGCTTCCCTTGTAGCTCAGCTGGTAAAGAATCTGCCTGCAGTGTGGGAGACCTGGGTTTGATAACTGAGTTGGGAAGATCCCCTCAAGCAGGGAAAGGCTACCCACTCCAGTACTCTGGTCTGGAGAATTCCATGGACTGTATAGTCCATGGGGTCACAAAGAGTCAGATACGATTGAGTGACTTTCACTCACTTCACTCACAACATCAAGCACTTCAAAACACTGATGACCTTCAGTTTTGCTGCATACCAGTCCAGATTTTCTTTTGAGCCATCAACTCATATACACACTTGCCTTTCAAAATCCTCCACTGGCTATTTCCTTGGCCCTTGAAATTCAATATTAAAATGCAAAGTCATTATTTCTGTTCCTGAACCTGTCCTTTCTTTGATGTTGCTTATGTAGCTCTTGAAATAGTCTCTATTTTGGCTTGTGTGATGCTGCACATTCCTGTTTTTCTTTCTCTCTGACCCCCATTTTCACCTCTGCAGGCTCATCTCTCTTTCCCCGTGTAGATTTTTTAAATTCCTATGCTATATGTTTTACCTCCATAATTTATTTTATAACTTGAAGTTTGCCCCTCTCATTTCCCTTCACCTGTTTCACCCGGTCTCCCACTCCATCTCCTAGGCAGCCATCAGTTTGCTGTTTCCATAAGTTTGTTTCTATTTTGTTTGGTTCCCTTGTTTTTCAGATTCCATATATAAATGAGGTTATATAGTGTTTGTCTTTGGCCTCCTAATTTATTTCACTTAGCATAGTGCCATTTTGTTGCAAATGGCAAAATTTATGGCTGCATTATGTTCCTTTGTACATGAATACATGCATACATGCTCAGTTGTTGTCTGACTCTTTGTGACCTCATGGACTGTAGGCCGCTAGGCTCCTCAGTCCATGGGACTTTTCAAACAAGAATACTGGAGTGGGTTGCCGTTTCTTCTTCCAGGGAATCTTCCCGACCCAAGGATTAAACCTGCATATCATGTGTCTGTTACATTGCAGGCAGATTCTTTACCTGCTGAGCCATTGGGTATATACATATATACCACATCTTTTTATCTATTAATCAATCAGTGGATGTTTAGGTTTCTTCCATATCTTGCCTATCCTGCTGCAGCCACTATGGAAAACAGAATGAAGCTTTCTCAAAAAATTAAAAATAGAACTACCAAACAACCTAGCAACTCTTGTACTGAGTATTATACCCAAGAGAAAAAAGCCTATCAATTAAAAAACAGCCCTATGTTCACTCTGTGTAGATTTTAAGCATTAATGCTCTTTCAGGCATGATCTTAGCCCCCATCATTCCTGTGCTTCCTCCAGGGTAGCACATCTGTAGTTAAAGATGACTCACAAGAGTGTATCTCCGTCCCAGACACTCCTGTGAACTCCAGACCCACATAAGCTATTCAGCATCTTTTCTTTAAGGATATGGTAAAGACACCTCATACTTAAAATACCCATAAGTCAACCCAGTGAGACCCAGTCTTCATGTGTCACTTCATAGGTCAGCAGATAAATGCCCAACTAGAAATTTTATTTTCTGAATTTCTTCCACCTTTATATCTAATATATCTCCAGGTCCTACTGCTATTTCCTCCTGAAGAGATCCATAACCTGATGACTTTTCTCCAGTTATCACCATCACTGTTTTTTACCTGGACTACTGTACTAGTCTTCCAACTGTGCTTCTAGAAATCACTGACTTCCTTTCCAGTCTGTTTGTTCTCCACCATGTAGCCAGAGTGAATTCATAAAACCCACTAGACCTATAGCCCTATTCCAGTCCCTTGCTCAAAATCCTCCTTTGGCTTCCAGTTGATTTTAGGATATAGGGCAAACTCCATGACATGCCAATAAACCTTTGGCCTTCACCATGCTCCCCTCTTCCCAGGTTGCTCAGCAGTAACGTATCTGCTTGTGGATGCAGGAGACAGGAGACTGGAGTTCAGTTGCTGGGTCAGAAAGATCCCCTGGAGAGGGAAATGGCAACCCACTCCAGTATTCTTGTGTGGAAAATTCCATGGACAGAGGAGCCTGGTGGGATACAGTCCATGGGGTCACAAAGAGTTGGACACAACTGAGTGAGTGCACATACACACACGCACACACATCCACTTGATACTGATTCAACTAGTAGATTCACTTATTATTTATAAAAATTGTGAGATGGATGATGACCCATATTTTTGCTTTGGATCCTTCTTCTTCCCTTCGTATCTTACCATTGTGGAGAACCTCTCTTTGGGAATGAAAAGAGAGTCCATATCATCACTAGCCTATGGCTGGAGTAAGTTTTGGTTGGTAAGGAAGAAGATGAACCAAGTAGTTGAAGGCAGATGTGAAAGGGAGCATGCTTTGTGATCATATAAGACAGCAGAGTCAGCTTGAAGTCAAGGTCAGGAATATAGATTTGAATGTTATCAGCCTTCAGGCTACACTTGAAGCTGGAGAAAAACAGTTCACCAGTTGAAAGGATGAAAGTTAAATTGTGCCCCTCAGATTGGGACTTAGACCTCTGGTATTTTAATTGAGATCCCACCTATTCTCAGGACTAATGAAGCTCAGATTCTTGAGCTCTCATCACAGAAAGAATTCAGTGAGAGACAAAGTGATAGTTAAGAAATGGATTTATTTAGAGAGAAATGTACGCCACAGTGTGGGCCATCTAAGAATGTAGGCACCAGGGTGTAGGGTTGTCAGTTTTTAGAGGGCTGAGTAATTTCAAAAACTAATGAATGGAAGGAGCAGTCCAGCTATTTGGGGGAAGGCGTGGAGATTTCCAGGAATTGGGCCACTGCCCACTTTTTGACCTTTATCGTCTGCCTTAGAACTATCATGGCAACTGTGGGTGTGTCACTCAGCTTGCTGAGTGTGACAGTGAGTATATACGGAGGCTCAGGTTCTAGAGAAAGTTGACTCATCCACCAGCTTGGACATATTTGATTCTAATCAGTTTATGTCATGTCCCTCCTGTTTCATAACTAGTCAGGGCAAGAGTCTCATTGGAGAAAACGCATCTTTAGATGAATAATGAGAGAGATTAGATAGTAAGAACCACTGAGATGGGAGATGAAAAATTCAGTGTCATGGCAGATGAAGGAAACAAGTGTTTTCCAGATAGAGTTCTATCTGAGACTAGAAAACGATGCAAGGCTGTGCTGTGCTGTGCTTAGTTGTCAGTCGTGTTCCACTCTTTGCAACCCCATGAACTGTAGCCCATCAGGTCTCTCTGTCCATAGGATTCTCCAGGCAAGAGTGGGTTGTCATGCCCTCCTCCAGGGGATCTTCCCAACCCAGGCATCAAACCCAGGTCTCCCGCGCTGCAGGTGAATTCTTTAACGTCTGAGCCGCCAGATGTTCTTTTTTTTTTTTGGCTGTGCTGGGTCTTTTTGTTTGTTTGTTTGTTTGTTTGTACTGGGTCTTTGTTGCAGTGCATATGTGGGTTTCTCATTGCAGAGACTTCTCATGTTGCGGGGCGCAGACTCTAGGGCCTGAGGGCTCAGCAGCTGTGGTGCCTAAGCTTAGTTGCCCCTTGGCAGGTAGAATCTTCCCAGACCCGGGATTGAACCTATGTTTTTCACATTGGCAGGCAGATTTTCAACAACTGAACCACCAGGGAAGTCCCTAGAGATTTGCTAATCACAATAGCTTCAGAAATTAACATTTCCTTTTTACTTTGTGTCTGATTTCAGTGTATGGAAACCAAAGTGCTGCAGAAAAAATCTGGAATCCTGAGCAGTGATGGTGCCGATGAAAACACTCTTCCTCAGCTGGCAGAGACAATCATTGCTTTGTCCCTCCAAGGTGTTTGTCTGGGACAAAGAAACTTGCCTCCCCCAGACTATTTCACAGAATACATCTTCAGTGCCTTGAATAGTACGAATACTCTTCACCTATCGGGTAAGGATGCTTTTCATGAATTTCATTTCCAAGTCACACCTACTAAATATAAACTGTGCCAAAAACAAAGGCAGAAGCGTTGTGGTGACCGAGTCTGTGCAGGGATGTTTTAAACACCCTTTTTATCTCAGCTTGTCGTGAGACAGCCCAGGGGGCCTTGTCAGGGCAAAATGCTATGACATCTGTGGCGTGATAAGGCAAAAACAAAAACAAAAACTCAGCACCCTTGAGCAGGGATGATGAAATTGGGTAGAGAGCTGAAGGGAGAGATTTTTATGATCTGTTACTAGTACTAATTGGGATGTCCTAGGCGGCTCAGTGGTAAAGAATCTCCCTGCCAGTGCAGGAGATGCAAGTTTTATTTCTGGGTCGGGGACACCCCTTGGAGGAGGAAATGGCAACCCACTCCAATATTCTTACCTGGGAAATCCCATGGGCAGAGGAGCCTGGCGGGCTACAATCTGTGGGGTCACTAAGAGTTGGATATGACTTTACAAATGAGGGTACCCTAATACTACTATCTCTTTTGGTATAAAGTACTGGGCAATAAGTATCTTGTAGAACAGAGGTCTCCAGCCTCCAGGATCTAATGCCTGATGATTTCAGGACCTGATGTAATAAAATAATAGAAACAAAATGTACAATAAATGTAATGTGTTTGAATCATTCCAAAACCACCCCCTCCCTCCCACCTGTCCACCACCTGGTCCCTGGAAAAATTGTCTTCCACAAAACTGCTCCTTAGTGCCAAAAAAGTTGGGGACTGTTTGTGTAGAAAGATAAAAGGGTATTCCAAATGGTGCAAGAGGCTCAGTAACAGTTTGCTTGGAACCATAAAAGTAAGTCGTGTCGTGTTAAACAGAAGCATTGTAAAATATGCGGCCTGGCTGCATTTGTGACTGCCAGCATTTCAGGGATCTGAGATAAAATAGGACATCATGGAATGAAATCAGAATGTGTGTTTCACACATTTCTTTGTACTCGACAAGACATTTAGAGTGAAATGACTTAATTTTTTCATCTGCATTAGAACGCCCTGCTTTCTGCACACTCCAAGGGGACTTGGTGTGTCACTTCATAGCTGGTGCTTTTGCCAACATATTTCCTCTTGGGAAGTCACAACACAGAAGAGAAATACAAATTTTCCAAGACGCCAGCAGCACACTCATGATCTAGATAAATCTTCCAACTTGAAAGGGATCAAGGGCTAGGAGTCATCCAAATCTGCACAGAACTTTCCCTGACTTGTTTGTATAACCAATTGAATGACAGATGTGTTTTTCTGTAATTCATTTTATATGCTTAAAGCCAGCGGTCCCCAACCTTTCTGGCACCAGGCACTGTTTTGTGAAAGAGAGTTTTTCCATGGACCAGGGGAGGGGGATGGTGTAAGGATGATGCAAGGGCATTACATCTGTTGTGCGCTTTATTTCTATTATTATTAAACCTCAGCTGCACCTCAGGCATTAAACCCTGAAGGTTGAGGACTCTTGCTTTGACTTGTGAACAGAGGGGGATGGAGAGGATGGGGCAAATGGGGAAAGTAGCATGGAAGCCTGTGTATTACCATATGTAAAATAGGTGGCCAGTGGGAATTTGCTGTACGCCTCAGGGAGCTCAAACCAGTGTGCTCTGGGACAACCTGGAGAGGGGGGATGCGGTGGGAAGTTGGAGGGAGGGGGTGTATGTATACTTACGGTTGATTCATGATGATGTATGGCAGAAATCAATACAATATTGCAAAGCAGTCTATCCTTCAATTAAAAATAACTAATTTTTTTTAAAGAAGGAAAAAAAAATCTTTATTAAGATGAAAGCTGAAGCACCAGTCAATTGTGTTACCTAGCTGTCATCACTCGGAGAAGGTGATGACACCCCACTCCAGTACTCTTGCCTGGAAAATCCCATGGATGCAGGAGCCTGGTAGGCTGCAGTCCATGGGGTTTTGAAGAGTCGGACAATTGGCTGCATTTGTGACTGCCAGCATTTCAGGGATCTGAGATAAAATAGGACATCATGGAATGAAATCAGAATGTGTGTTTCACACATTTCTTTGTACTCGACAAGACATTTAGAGTGAAATGACTTAATTTTTTCATCTGCATTAGAACGCCCTGCTTTCTGCACACTCCAAGGGGACTTGGTGTGTCACTTCATAGCTGGTGCTTTTGCCAACATATTTCCTCTTGGGAAGTCACAACACAGAAGAGAAATACAAATTTTCCAAGACGCCAGCAGCACACTCATGATCTAGATAAATCTTCCAACTTTGAAAGGGATCAAGGGCTAGGAGTCATCCAAATCTGCACAGAACTTTCCCTGACTTGTTTGTATAACCAATTGAATGACAGATGTGTTTTTCTGTAATTCATTTTATATGCTTAAAGCCAGCGGTCCCCAACCTTTCTGGCACCAGGCACTGTTTTGTGAAAGAGAGTTTTTCCATGGACCAGGGGAGGGGGATGGTGTAAGGATGATGCAAGGGCATTACATCTGTTGTGCGCTTTATTTCTATTATTATTAAACCTCAGCTGCACCTCAGGCATTAAACCCTGAAGGTTGAGGACTCTTGCTTTGACTTGTGAACAGAGGGGGATGGAGAGGATGGGGCAAATGGGGAAAGTAGCATGGAAGCCTGTGTATTACCATATGTAAAATAGGTGGCCAGTGGGAATTTGCTGTACGCCTCAGGGAGCTCAAACCAGTGTGCTCTGGGACAACCTGGAGAGGGGGGATGCGGTGGGAAGTTGGAGGGAGGGGGTGTATGTATACTTACGGTTGATTCATGATGATGTATGGCAGAAATCAATACAATATTGCAAAGCAGTCTATCCTTCAATTAAAAATAACTAATTTTTTTTAAAGAAGGAAAAAAAAATCTTTATTAAGATGAAAGCTGAAGCACCAGTCAATTGTGTTACCTAGCTGTCATCACTCGGAGAAGGTGATGACACCCCACTCCAGTACTCTTGCCTGGAAAATCCCATGGATGCAGGAGCCTGGTAGGCTGCAGTCCATGGGGTTTTGAAGAGTCGGACAAGACTGAGTGATTTCACTTTGACTTTTCACTTTCATGCATTGGAGAAGAAAATGGCAACCCACTCCAGTGTTCTTGCCTGGAGAATCCCAGGGACAGGGGAGCCTGGTGGGCTGCCGTCTATGGGGTCGCACAGAGTCAGACACGACTGAAGCGACTCAGCAGCAGCAGCAGCAGCAGCTGTCATCACTAGGACAGAGACCAGGGGAAAGCGTGCTGTGCTGAGAATTATTTTGATATGGGAAACAGGGATTATGAAATTCAGATTTTGGATGACTTGAATTTTAGCAGGACAGTTTCCATGTCAACCAAAGGAATGCAATTACTCCACTTTTCAAATAAAAATTTGTGCCACTTGAAGGCTCAGCACTGGAGTACAGAATATGGTTGGAGGCAAGCTGTACTGTAATGTAAGATCAAGGTGCATATGAAACAATCATGGACCTGGGATAAAAAAAACCCACATAATGTTTGTGACAGATGTTCAGTATCACTTGTTTGGGCACAAAGCAGCCACGTTTGCATTTGAGAACTCAGAATTCCCTCCCATCTCAGTACAATTAAATGCTTATTGCAGAGGCCCTGAGGCACTTTTTCTAACAGCTGCCTCTGAGTTAGGGCCCTGCTGACACTGATTGCATTTTGGAGTAGGAGGAACAAAAGTTTGCTGTTTTTACGTGGGTTTTTTTTAAAAAATGTTTTTATTATAGAGATTGTCAAATATAAATAAAAGTAGAAACAATAAAACAATGAACTCCCATGTACACAGTCCCTGCCTCAACAAGCAACAGCAATTTGGATAATCTTATTTTATATGTCTCTCTTCTCTCCCATTGCTTGATTATTGTTGTTCAGTTGCTCAGTCCGACTCTTTGCGACCCCACAGACTCTAGCACGCCAGGCTTCCCTGTCCTTCACTATCTCCTGGATCTTGCTCAGACTCATGTCCATTGCGTTGGTGATGCGCTCCAACCATCTTGTCCTCTGTCGTCCCCTTCTCCTCCTGCCTTCAATCCTTCTTAGCATCAGGTCTTTACCAATGAGTTGGCTCTCTGCATCAGGTGCCCAAAGTATTGGAGGTTCAACCTCAGCATCAGTCCTTCCAGTGAATATTCAGGATTGATTTCCTTTAGAATTCATTGATCTCCTTGCAGTCCAAGGGACTCTCAAGAGTCTTCTCCAATACCACAGTTCAAACGCATCAATTCTTCAGCGCTCGTTACTTGTTTATTTTGAAGCAAATCATCAACCTGTTGGTGTTTCTGTATGAATCTCTAGAAGAGAAGGCTTTTTTTTTTTAAAAAGCATCTATTAGCAGTATCATAACTAAAAAAGTGAATGATTCTATAATGTTCATTTTTTCAGCTTTTAAAAAATATTTTCATTTTTTATTGAACTATAAAATGTGAATTGTTGATGTCATTGAAGTTTTTTTCAAGGTGTCATGCCCCTCCCCTCCACTATATTTTGTGGCAATTTTTTTGGTTGGAAAAATGTGCCAGGACTGTGCTGTTTTATGTGTACCAGCTTTATAGTATATTTTCATTTCTGTTAGATCTAGCCTTCTTCATTGCTCTTCTTTTCAGGGTTTTTCTGGCTTGTTCATTCTTACTGACAAAGATCACCTAACTGTTAAATTCTGGGGGATAAAAACCTTGTGATAGTATTATTCTAATTGTGAAAAAATTATAAAATAACTTAGAAATTATATTTACAATATGTTACATTTTAAAATCCCATAGTATGTCTTCCTATTTGTTAGTGTTTACATGTCTATTTTGTGGAGTGTTTTATTGTTTCCCTCACATAGGTTTCAGACATTTCCTGGTACATTTATACCTAGGCATTTAACTTTCTTTTTGTATCTCTTAACTGGGGTCTTGTCTTTCATTATAGCTTCTAACTGGTTTTTGTTTGTCCATATGAAGGTTCGTGATTTTTTTTTTTAGGTTAATTTTGTAACTCGCTCCATGATTAAATCTTTCATTTTACTTTTGCCCTAATTATTTAGTTTTTAGATATATAATTATACCATCACCAAATAGATATAGATTTACCTCTTCTTTTTCAATTGTTGTATCTCTATTTTCTTTTTTACCCTGATTATATTAGTTAATA
>SJYC01052109.1:0-21754 GCA_006408675.1 Madoqua kirkii
AATACTTTATTCTACTTTACAATACTGTATTGGTTTTGCCATACATTGACACGAATCAGCCACAGGTGTACACGATCTCCCAATGCCGAAGCCCCCTCCCACCTCCTACCCCACACCATCTCCCCGGGTCATCCCGTAAACCAGCCCCCAGCATCCTGTATCCTGTATTGAACACAGACTGGAGCTTCATTTCTTATACGATAGTTTACATGTTTAAGTACCATTCTCCCAAATCATCCCACCCTCTCCCTCTCCCTCAGAGGCCAAAAGTCCGTTCTATACCTCTGTCTCTTTTGTTGTCTCACAGGGTCATCATTACCATCTTTCTAAATTCCATATATATGTGTCAGTATACTGTATTGGTGTTTTTCTTTCTGGCTCACTTCACTCTGTATAATCAGCTCCAGTTTCATCCATCTTATTAGAACTGAGTCAAATTTATTCTTTTTAAGGGCTGAGTAATACTCCATTGTGTATATGTACCACAGCTTTCTTATCCATTCATCTGAAAGCCTACATTGTAGCAAAGGAAACTAAGCTGCAATCTATAAACTGACAACCATACCACAGCTGCCTTAGAAAACGAGGTCCTTTTCAATTCCTATCTCTTTCCACATTAAACATTTAAGGGGATATGATTGGATTGACCTTATTTTAAAATCATAGTTAATGTACTAAGGATATATGGTGGTTAAAGGGAATAGAGTTTCTAAAGATTAATTCAGTTTCATCTTTTGTTTTTATTTTTATAGGGAACATCTAGAAAAAGAATTAGTAGACTTGCCAGAAGGCACTCCACTGATGGAATTGCCCATTTCCATTTCATCATGGTTCAGCTCTAAAGCTTAGGCAAGATGTTGTAAGGGAATCAATATCCATGTGATGTATAAATGTTCTTCATTCTTATTCAGAATAATTTCTTGGCTTTTCATTAGAACTTGGAAATTTACTTAGTAACATATCTATGGTGTGGCCGTGTGAAATTGTGGTTATTCTGAAACTGGCTTGTCTTTATTCTGACACCAAATTTTGTATGAAATTTCTAGAACTAGACAAGCTCCTCAACACTCTCTGGAATAAAAGTACCTGTATCAGAAAAGATAAAATCCATCAGCTTAGAAGGAAACAAAACAGCCTAACAATTCATGATGGAGACTACCCTAATATATCTGTATCCATGGACCCAGAATCAGAAGATGGTCCAGTTTCCTGGGATCAGGTATTGTCATTATTCCTCTTGTACTGTTGTACTGTCAAAGGAAGCAACTGTGAACATTCTCTAAGAGTTGTAGAAAACTTCGAGGGTAATGTAGATTTCCTTAAATGTAACAATATTCTATTTCCAGAGTGTAGTCAGGGTTTTTTCCTTTTACAAGTAGATCTCTGCAGATTTAAAACCTGAGGCCAAAATATTTAGGAGACTGGTATATATTGCTCTCTCTTCCATACCGAATTCATGAATAATTCAGTAAACATGTACCATTTATCATTCACCACTGTGTGCACTAGGGGTAACGAACTGAACAAAAACAGGCACAGCTCCCACGGAGCTACCAGGATAGTGGAGGATATAGACATATAAAAACAATCATGAATGAATGCTTCAAATTTAGATTGGATTATGATGAGATTACTTGGAATTGTGAGCAACAGAGAAATGTTTGTACAGTAGGTGGCACTAAGAAGGTTTTTGAGAAAGGTGATATATGAACCTATTCTTACTTCCTGAAGTTGTGCTCCAAAGTACACTCATCAGTCTACTCGATACTGCTTGTTTGTGTTTGTCTTGTTTGTTTGTTATTTGGCTGCGCTGGGTCTCTCTTGCTGCACTAGGGCTTTCTCTTTTTGCAGCGAGAAGGGGCTACTCTGTAGCTGTGGTGCACAGGCTTCCTATTGCAGTGGCCTCTCTTGCTGTGGAGCACAGGCTCTAGGGCCGGCAGATTCAGTGGTTGTGGCACACAGGCTTAGTTGCACTGTGGCGTGTGGGATCTTAGTTCCCAGACCAAGTATCAAGCCTGTGTCCCATGCATCTGCAGACAGATTCTTAATCACTAGGCCACCGGGAAATCTGGATACTACTTTTTTCTTTTTGGCCTTGCCTCATGGCATGTGAGATCTTAGTTCCCCAACCAGGGACTGAACTCATACCCTCTGCATTGGAAGGGCAGAGTCTTAACTACTAGACTGCCTTTTTCTTAAAAAAGGGTGTTATTGTCAAATCTGTTTGGGAAATAGAGATATCTATTGCGCTGCAGCATATTAACATGCCTGGGGAGGTCCTGTAGTAAATAAAATTCTTTAGTCTTATTGAATTCAGCATTTTTCAGACTCTGTTGCACATAGAAATCTTCCATGCCCTTATCATTTAAAATCTTAGAAAATTGATATTCCATGATAATGGCTTATATTTAATGAGTAAATTAATACTATGTATTAGACACTGCAGAGTTTCCCCTGCATTTCATTTAGTTATGACAACAGTTGTATGAGGTTAGGTTAATGATTCCATCCTACCGATGAGGAAATTGAGTCATGGAACTAATAAGTAGTTGATTAAGTTCACAGAAACTGAGGATATATACATAAGTTGCCCATAGCATATTCTATGCTCTTAACAACTATGCTATTGTTTAATCAATGTTGATTTAAAGAAAATAAGACTACTTTTTATTTGTATCTTGAATGAGTTATTATTCCTAGTAAGCACAAATCTGTATATTGAAAGAGCAAAATTCTGTAAACATTTCTAACAGTAGTGACTGTTGTTCCTATAAGTTATTAATACGTGATTGGGCAGTATTACATATTTTTGCTATGATATATTTTAAAAAGTGAATTTCTATTAATTATGCCACACAGTAAAGGCATCAATTAAAGCTGATTATTTTAAATTCACAGTGTATTCACTGAAGGTAACAAGTTGATGCCTGTATTAATCCTTGTTTGTGAGGTCTCCTTAAATATTCCTTCAGGGCCAGCTCTTAGGAAGAGAACTCATTTGTCTGATGGAGCCCCTATTTGCATAAATAATGAAGGTTATTTCTTAAAATTTAGGGATTATTTACTTAAGACATGCATTTTCTAAGAACAGTAACTGTCATCTTCTGTGATGACTATAAACAAAACCACTTCTTTCTCAATTATCTGTTTCAACATTCACTTTCTTTGTGACTCTTGAGGGGACCCTAAAGTAGGAGACTAGATCTGAAGATCCTGCCTATATTATTTGGACAAGTCAGTCTCAAAGTGTTGTCCCTGGGTCAGCAGTATCAGCAGTACGTGGGACCCTGTTGGTTGAATTCTCAGATCCCACCCCAGAATCTACTGAATTATACACTCTGATTGTGGAGCCCAGCATCCTGTCTTTTAACTAGCCCTCTAAGTGATTCTCAAAACGAAAATGCAGGAAGTGACACTTTAGAATGTGTTTTTTAAAGTTCCCACAAAGGTCTTATGACATCAATAGGAAGAGAACTCATTTGTCTGATGGAGCCCCTATTTGCATAAATAATGAAGGTTATTTCTTAAAATTTAGGGATTATTTACTTAAGACATGCATTTTCTAAGAACAGTAACTGTCATCTTCTGTGATGACTATAAACAAAACCACTTCTTTCTCAATTATCTGTTTCAACATTCACTTTCTTTGTGACTCTTGAGGGGACCCTAAAGTAGGAGACTAGATCTGAAGATCCTGCCTATATTATTTGGACAAGTCAGTCTCAAAGTGTTGTCCCTGGGTCAGCAGTATCAGCAGTACGTGGGACCCTGTTGGTTGAATTCTCAGATCCCACCCCAGAATCTACTGAATTATACACTCTGATTGTGGAGCCCAGCATCCTGTCTTTTAACTAGCCCTCTAAGTGATTCTCAAAACGAAAATGCAGGAAGTGACACTTTAGAATGTGTTTTTTAAAGTTCCCACAAAGGTCTTATGACATCAACACAAGTGTGCAAGTATATTGAAGTTTTAGGTAAAGGAATAAAGCTATTTTAAAGGTTATTGACTGAATCATCTAATTTTCATTCTATTTTCTTTTTTTATTAAGAATAGTTTGCCAAAATTTAAAGGAAATAATGAATCACTTTTAAGGACATTTGTATTAGTGATTTCAGAAGAAATGTAATGCAACAGTAACCTAAATAGTATAGGAACAGCAAGTAAATATCAAGGGCATAGAAGCTCATAATAGAATAACCTTACTCTACAAGAAGGTGTTCTAAAACTGGAAACTATTCAATTCCTTGACAATGAACTGCAGAGAGATGCATGGCATTCTGTTTATGTCTATTTCTCTACTATTTCCCAGTCAGGCATTTTTCATTAAGAATATTTATTATGAAGGATTCATCATAAGATGTTTATGGTTAGCTTCCCTTTATCATTGCCAATATTTTTAATGATGATATAATTCTATTCCATAATTAGTAGTGCAAAAGAGACTATTGTCTTTGGTGTAAATTATTTTGATAAAGTGGGGGAAAATTACAAATTTAGTTTTCTGTTGTTGCTTCTTGTAGTAGAAACATTTTGGAGTTCTTGCCCAAACTGTTTGAGAAATGCCTTCCCCACCCACAAGGCTGAGTCCAGTAGCCATATTTGAACAGTATGATGTCATTTCCTGTCTTGGGGGCAAAACTGATGGAATCAAATAACACTGGAACAAGAAAACCCATCCATGGCCTTGTTGAGACAATCAGATCTGTCAGGACTTGCAGACTCAATCTAATCTTTTTTTTTTTTTTTTCAGTTCACAGTGACCTTTATTATTTATAACTCCATATTAGTACATCATATGTGCATACTTTATTCATTCTTCTATTTATGAACATATGACTTATTTACAGTATTTTGCAGTTACAAGCATACTATTACAATGAATAATGTTGCTTTTCAATCACTAAGTCATGTCTGACTCTTTGCAACCTCATGGATTGCAGCATGCCAGGCCTCCCTGTCCCTCACTGTCTCCCAGAGTTTATCCAAGTTCATGTCCATGAATCAGTGATGCTATTCAGCCATTTCATCCTCTGCCGCCCTCTTTTGCTTTCACTCTTTCCCAGCATCAGGATCTTTTCTAGTGAGTCAGCTCTTTGCATCAGGTAGATGGAATGGGTTGGCGCTTATACGGCCTGTTTTTTAAAAAGATTTTTTGGATGTGGATCTCTTTTAAAGTCTTTATTGAATTTATTATAATATTTGTTTTGTTTCCCGCCCCCTCTCTGGGGCATACACGAGATGCCTCCTTGGGGAGATCTTATCTCCCCAAGCAGGGATCGAACCTACACCCCATCCACTGGGAGGTGAAATCTTAATCACTGGACTGCCAGGGAAGTAACTGCCCATGTGTTTATTAAAGAGAGAAGGCCAGACTATGAAGGGAAATGAATGTCTGCAGGGGAAAACAGAAAGGAGAAAATACAGAGTCCTGAAGAAATAGAGAAAAATCTTTGGTTTTCATTTTCCAGCTTCCAGTTGAATTCCTCATAAAATGTGGCTGTCCTTCCCATGTCAGACATCCTCTGTAACCTTAATACATCCTCCTCTGGGTGTTTGGTGATTTAAGTGGCTCTGTTCCATGCAACAAAACGTCTCCCAATCAAGATAAAGCTTTTCAACTCTTGGGATCATCCCATAGGATTTGTATTTGGGAAAAAACAGCAAACGTCATCATTTTCTGATTAGCCATGTGTCTTTAAAGTCCCTACTTTCTATAGCATGGCAAATCAATCCTTGGACATCACTGATTTTTTTAAAGATACCTTACAGTGACCTCAGATCACACTGCTCTTGCATTGGGGTCTTATTTCATTAGAAGACATCTGTGCTAGTGAAACTACACACCCTTCTCATCCACATATGAAAACTTTTCAATGTAATTTTTGATGCATAAAATGTCAGCCCTTAACACTTCTGAAGTGGAGAAATGCTTTCAGGCAGTTTTTAGAGATCTGTTACATTTATTGTTTAGCTACTTCTTTCATAAATATCCCTATACAGTATAAAAAAATAGATAAAAATTAGTGAACCCTGTAGGCAATAACAATGATTTCAATTGTTTTTGTGGTGAAGGGCTGTCAAAGAACATAGGTCACCATATCGTTTAGTGCTTACACACCAGCAAGTTGACACAGCATTCACTTTTCAAAATATTACCTTTACTTTTATTGCTTTTGAAAGTTCATGTTGCCGACACAGGCTTATTAAATCAGATAATATTAGAGACATAATATATAAATATATAATATATAAATACATAATATATAAATACATAAAGAGCTCCTGTTTATCCTATAAAGTTTAACTTCATTAATAATACGAAGCCATACCCTCAAGAGTCTTAAGGCTTGCTTAGGCTGCTGGTTAGAAAACCATCCAGCACATCGTAAAACACTGTGCATCTCTTTTCAGGAAAGAAAAATGTGTGCAAAACTCCTACTACACAATACTCAGAATGAAAGTGAGATACAGCTGCTTTAATCAGAGATGAAAAGCAATGCACCAGAGTTATGTATGGACAGAAGGGTGCAGGGAAGCACACACAGTAATGGCTTCATGTGTGGACTTGAACCCTTCCAGTCTAGTTCTGATTCCTCCTGGATGGTAGTTGATGGTGAATTTGGTCCAGTGCCGAGGTTGGTAACAATGTATGTTCTGCCTCCTACAGACTTGCTTCTCTGCCGGGCAGTTGGTGAACATATTTCTACAGAACAAGCTTTCACCCATTTCTAAGGAGGACTTTAAGCAAATGAGTCCAGGAATCATTCAGCAATTGCTCAGCTGTTCTTGCCAGCTGCCTCAGGACCAACAAGCAAAGATGGCGCCCACCACGCTAGAGAGTAAGTCCTCGCTCTTCACTCAGAAAGCCAGTGCACACAGTCCACACAGTGGACTCATGATGGTGAAGGAAGGATACGTACCATACACCAGGCACTGTTTTAAGCATTTCATTTTGATTAGCTCATTTACAACAATGCTACCAGCTAGAAATTATTATCACCTTCACTTTAGAGATGATGAAACTGAGGTACCTGGAAGTTAAATAACTTGCCCAAAGACACATGGCTAGTACTTGATAGAATTGGGATTCAAACACAGGCAGTATGGCCCCCTAGTCCTTGTTTTTAACCACCTATGCTATACTACAGTTCAATGAATATTTTATATTTTGTAGCTAACTTACATAAATCGATTCTATCCTCTATCTTTGACTCAATCATAGACCATAGTTGAATCACAGACCATAGTTGAAAAGCTTTATCATTTCAAGAATATTATAGAAATGAAATCCTACAGTATGTATCCTATGGGGATTTAGAGTTTTTTCCACTCATCAAAATTTCCTTATAATTCATCTAGATTGTTTTGTGTATTAATAAATTGGGTTTTTTAAATTATTGAGTAGAAGCAGGGCAAAGGCTAACAGAGTTTTGCTAACAGAACACACTGGTCATAGTAAACACCCTCTTCCAACAACACAAGAGATGACTACACATGGGCATCACCAGATGGTGAATACTGAAGTCACACTGATTATATTTTTTTGTAGCTGAAGATGGAGAAACTCTATACAGTCAGCAAAAACAAGACCTGGAATTGACTGTTGCTCAGATCATGAAGTCCTTATTGTTAAATGTCAGACTTAAATTGAAGAAAGTAGGGAAAAGCACTAGACCATTCAGTTCAGTTCAGTTGCTCAGTCATGTCCGACTCTTTGCAACCCCATGAATCGCAGCACGCCAGGCCTCCCTGTTCATCACCATCTCTCGGAGTTCACTCAGACTCATGTCCATCGAGTCTATGATGCTATCCAGCCATCTCATCCTCGGTTGTCCCCTTCTTCTCCTGCCCCCAATCCCTCCCAGCATCAGAGTCTTTTCAAATGAGTCAACTCTTCATATGAGGTGGCCAAAGTACTGGAGTTTCAGCTTTAGCATCACTCCTTCCAAAGAAATCCCAGGGTTGATCTCCTTCAGAATGGACTGGTTGAAGCTCCTTGTAGTCCAAGGGACTATCAAGGGTCTTCTCCAACACCACAGTTCAAAAGCATTTATTCCCATCTCTTTCAGATTTTTCCACAGTTTCTTGTGATCCACACGGTCAAAGGATTTGGCATAGTCAATAAAGCAGAAATAGATGTTTTTCTGGAACTCTCTTGGTTTTTCCATGATCCAATGGATGTTGGCAATTTGATCTCTGGTTCCTCTGCCTTTTTTAAAACCAGCTTGAACATCAGGGAGTTCGCGGTTCACATATTGCTGAAGCCTGGCTTGCAGAATTTTGAGCATTACTTTACTAGCATGTGAGATGAGTGCAGTTGTGCAGTAGTTTGAGCATTTTTTTGCATTGCCTTTCTTTGGAATTGGAATGAAAACTAACCTTTTCCAGTCCTGTGGCCACTGCTGGGTTTTCCAAATTTGCTGGTATATTGAGTGTATGACCTAAATCAAACCCATTATGATTATACAGTGGAAGTGAGAAATAGATTCTAGGGATTAAATCTGATAGACAGAGTGCCTGAAAAACTATTGAAGGAGGTTTGTAACATTGTACAGGAGGCAGTGATCAAAACTAACCCCAATAAAAAGAAATGCAAAAAGGCAAAATGGTTGTCCGAGGAAGCCTTGCAAATAGCTGAAAAAAGAAGAGAAGTGAAAGGCAAAAGAGAAAAGGAAAGATATACCCATCTGAATGCAGAGTTCCAAAGAACAGCAAGGAGAGATAAGAAAGCCTTCCCAAGTGATCAATGCAAAGAAATAGAGGAATACAATAGAATGGGAAACATTAGAGATCTCTTCAAGAAAATTAGAGATACCAAGGGAACATTTCATGCAAAGATGGGCACAATAAAGACAGAAATGATATGGGCCTAACAGAAGCAGAAGATATTAAGAAAAGGTGGCAAGAATACATAGAAGAACTATACAAATAGGTATTAATTACCCAGATCACCATGATGGTGGGTGTGATCACTCACCTAGAGCCAGACATCCTAGAATGCAAAGTCAAGTGGCCTTAGGAAGCATCACTATGAACAAAGCTAGTGGAGGTGATGGAATTCCAGTTGAGCAATTTCAAATCCTAAAGGATGATGCTGTGAAAGTGCTGCACTCAATATGTTAGCAAAGCTGGAAAACTCAGCAGTGGCCACAGGACTGAAAAAGGTCAGTTTTCATTCCAATCTCAAAGAAAGGCAATGCCAAAGAATGCTCAAAGTACCGCACAATTGTACTCATCTCACACACTAGCAAAGTAACGTTCAAAATTCTCCAAATCGGGCTTCAACAGTACATGAACTGAGAACTTCCAGATGTTCAAGCTGGATTTAGAAAAGAAAAGGCAGAGGAACCAGAGGTCAAGTTGCCAACATCTGTTGGATCATAGAAAAAAGCATGATAATTCTAGAAAAACTTCTGCTTCATTGACTATGCCAAAGTCATTGACTGTTGGATCACAACAAACTATGGAAAATTCCTAAGATGGGAATACCAGACTACATTACTTGCCTCCTGAGAAATCTGTATGCAAGTCAAGAAGCAACAGTTAGAACCAGACATGAAACAACAGACTGGTTTCAAATTGGGAAAGGTGTATGTCAAGACTGTATATTATCACCCTGCTTATTTAACTTATATGCACAGTATATCATGTGAAATGCCTGACTGGATGAAGCACAAGTTGGAATCAAGATTGCCAGGAGAAATATCAATAACCTCAGATAAGCAGATGACACCACCCTTATGGCAGAAAGTGAAGAGGAACTAAAAAGCCTCTTGATGAAAATGAAAGAGGAGGGCGAAAAAGTTGTTAAAGCTCAACATTCAAAAAACACAGGTCATGGCATCTGGTCCCATCACTTCATGGCAAATAGGTGGGGAAACAATGGAAACAGTGAGAGACTTTATATTTGAGGGCTCCAGAATCACTGCAGATGGTGACTGCAGCCATGAAGTTAAAAGATGCTTGCTCCTTGGAAGAAAAGTTATGACCAACCTAGACAGCATATTAGAAAGCAGAGACATTACTTTGCCAACAAAGGTACATCTAATCAAGGCTATGGTTTTACCAGTGATCATGTATGGATGTGAGAGTTGAACCATAAGGGAGGCTGAGCAGTGAAGAACTGATGCTTTTGAACTGTGGTGTTGGAAAAGACTCTTGAGAGTTCCTTGGACAACAAGGAGATCCAGCCAGTCAATCCTAAAGGAAATCAGTCCTGAATATTCATTGGAAGTACTGATGCTGGAGCTGAATCTCTAATACTTTGGCTACATGATACAAAGATCTGTCTCATTGAAAAGACCCCGACACTGGGAAAGATTAAAGGCAGGAGGAGAAGAGGATGACAGAGGATTAGATGGTTGGATGGCATCACCAACTCAATGGACATGAGTTTGAGCAAGCTCCAGGAGTTGATGATAGACAAGAAAACCTGGCGTGGTGCAGTCCATGGGTCGCAAAAAGTCAGACACAACTGATAAAATGAACTGAACTGCTTCTTTGGTATGAATATACCATATTTTGCTTAACCATTTACCTTTTAAAAATGGATTGTTTTCAGTTTTTAGCTGTTTGAAAAAACTTACTATGAAAATTTCTGCAAAAAAGAAAAAGTCGATAGTTGAGAAATACCAATGTAATAAGAGAAAGAATATCAATGTCAGGATCAGAAATGCAAAGGTGAATCATGCTGTCTGTCCCCAGCCAACTCTGAGATCTTCTACAATCTATATTTCTCAAGCCTGTCTCTTTCCCTGCACTGTGGGAAGCAGTGATCCCTCAATGCTTGTTATCCTTTCACACATCATGGTAGACATGAAATAATGAAGGCATGTTGGCGTCAACCAAAGAGGCTGCTCTGGGCTGGCAGTGACCAGGCCAGGGAGGTATAAGCCTCCTGGATGTGGCAGCTCCAGGAAGTGAAGGGACCACTATTCACACCTGGGACTTCCCTGACAGTCCTGATGTTAAGACTCCATGTTTCTAATGCAGAGGCTGTGGGTTCAGTCCCCAGTCAGGGAACTAAGAGCCCACATGTGGCGTGGTACAGCCAAAAGAAAAAGGAAAAAAATTCACTCACCTGTGACCCATAGCATCATCACAGTAGGTGAGCTTTATTGTAAGACTTCCAGGACACCAGTAAAATTCCAGTGGGATAATATGTACAAAAAAGTGTGTTCTATAAATTTAAAGCACCTGAAGTTTATTTTCTTGCAATGAAAATACCGTTTTATTTACCTGAGTTCTTTATAAAGATCTTTTGAAGACATAAATATGAGAATCAAAATGATCTCAGAGTGAGGAAGTGTTTTTCTTACCACCTACCAAAACGCCCTATCATTTTTAATAAACTATAGTCATAAGTAGTTATAAAATGTGCAGAACTGGACACATGGCATGTGGACTGTTAGATTAAAAATTGGACAGAATAGAGAATTCATAAAGAACTTCATCCCAGAAGGGACTTTAATCAGTGGAGAAATCATTCAATTAATTGTGTTGAGAGAGTTTGGAAAAACAAAACCAGAAAAATAACCAAAAAATGGTGGCCTAAGGACATGTATGATGAATAGTAAAAATATGACAGTTAACCATATGTAAAATATTACCTTTGATCTGAGGATGTTACATTGTTTTTTCAGAACTGCTTTTTCTTCTTTGAGATAGTCTGCAATGCCCATCATAGCCGAATTGTTCAGCCCTTATTTCTAACTCCTAATAGATTCTGCATCAAGTGACTCATCATGCTAGGCCTATATATTTAAGACTTCACATTCACTAGAGGAAAAAAACTTCATTAAAAATGAGCAGCTAAATAATTCAACACCTTTTGGCCAGTGATGGCTCAAAAATGGATGAACAGGACTGGATCATGGCACTTAGGAGCTCCCTGGTGCCGTGTCTGGTCATACAGGCCATTCAGAAACAGGGTTTTGGACGGAAGATCCAAGAAAAAGTTTATTCTCATTTACATTAACTTCTATACCCTTCTAGGAAACAGTCTTCCTGAGAAAAATTCATACAAATCATACTCACTAAAGAACCTAAAAAAAAAAAAAATCACTGTCCTCAATTTAAAATGTTGCCGCATATAACTAAAGAGAAAGACTTGTGATGTTGGCCTTTTGAAAGTGTAGGAATGTAAGATGTTAAAGAGTGGAAGACACAGGAAGATATTATTAAGAACACAGTGTTCAGTGTGCTGAAACTCAACTTCTAAGAGCCGTCTTCAACTTAATTTCCAGGAAAGAATGTTATAGCCGAGTAGAAATCATTTCAGATCTATTCAAAGAAGCTGCTTGGAACTGACTAAAATTTTATTATAATTGGTAGTACGTCCAGTTCTGTTGTAAGGATGAGAAACATTTATAAGGAATCTGAGTCCAGCCAAGACACCATGACACGATATAGGGAACTAGAGTAAGTCTGCAGAGTCTGGTGGCAACAAAAGTCAGAGATTTTATGATTTTCAGATTGGTTCTTGCCACAGGAGAGCAGGTGGAATCTGACTCACAGAAGACCTAGAAAGTTTTACAAGCTCTTAAGGAATGGAACATCCTTTGTCTTCCGAAACCACACTGTAGCTCAGTAGTCATCTACAGATGTGAGAGTTGGACCATAAAGAAAGCTGAGCACTAAAGAAATGATGCTTTTGAATTGTGGTTCTGGAGAAGACTCTTGAGAGTCCCTTGGACTACAAGGAGATCAATCCTAAAGGAAATCAACCCCAAATATTCATTGGAAGGGCTGATGCTGAGGCTAAATCTCTAGTACTTGCCCACCTGATGCGAAGAGCATCAGACTCATTAGAAAAGATCCTGATGCTGGGAAAGATTGAAGGTGGGAGAAGGGGATGACAGAGGATGAGATGGTTGGATGTCACTGCCAACTCAGTGGGCATGAATCTGAGCAAACTCCAGGACACACTGGAGGACAGAGAAGCCTCGTGTGCTGCAGTCCATGGGGTTGCAAAGTGTCAGATTTGGCTTAGTGACTGAACAACAACAAAGCCATCCTCAGGACAAAGGGAAAAAGACTTGAAACTTTGCCTTTTGCCTAGGAAACATCAACCCCTAATTTGTCCTTGTGAGTTCTTGACATTTTGGTGATATTTTGTAACTTTGAACTTGATTAGACAGCTGGGTGTTCATGTTACACTTCGAATATCTTTAATTTACAGGTTAGTTGAGAAGAATCATGTTCCCACTTAGAGTCTATTTGTGGAAAAGTGGGATGTGAAACTGGATGAACTATCTCTAGGAATTTTTTAAATAAAATCGATATTAAATTAGGGCAAAGTAAAACCTTTAGGCAGCTGTATGATCATTCCGAACTATTTTTGGTTTTGACTGCATGACATATGGGAGCCTAGTTCCCCTATCAGGGATTAAACCCATGTTCCTTGCATTGGCAGCAAGAAGTCTCCACTACTGGATCACCAGGGAATTCTCCCTTGTTATTTTTTTAATGTGGTAAAAAAAAGTACATGAAAATTACCATCTCAATCCTTTTAAGTGTGTAGTTCAGTAGTGTTGAGTATTTTCACATGGCTCTGCAACAGATCTCTAGAGCAGTTTCATTTTGCAAAATGAAACTGTCTATCCACTGAACAACAACCCATTTGTTGACATTGCTTAGCTGCAAAGGAGTTGTGGTGACAGTGGGAAAGAAAATCAAAATGTGAGTTTTTTAGCCTCCTCTGAGTATGCTACCAACGTCGTTTTAATGCTCAGTCTCTGTTTAATGGCAGAGCGTATAATTTAATAAAGGTCCTCTTCACATTACAAGCCTACTATCATCTTACTAGCTAGTGTCATTAACATGATCTACTATAGACAGTGAACGTTCCAGAAAAGGACAAGAATGATGAAGATGGAACATCTTCAGTTATAACAAACTTGAAGAGAGTAGTTTCTTAAAATCTTCAGTGGGCTTTAAGTAGTATGACAACTGAATGGTTCAATTTAATTTGTCACTTATTTGTAGTTATAAAAGGAAATGACAATTTAATGTGTTAATGACCTATCTTCATTGTTTACAAATAAGTTAGTAATTTCTAAATAAGTTGAAACAGAGTATTTGCCCTGAATATCTATAACCAGTGGAAAATGGTGTTTGAATATGTTTTATACTCAAATAATGTACACTTGACTCTGAAAACCATTTTTTTCTGTTTTAATCTTTCTCTTTCCTTTCTTCCTTTACTCTTTTATTTCTTCTCTCTTTCCACATGTTTGTTTCTGTTGGAATAATTGTGAAAAATTGTACTTCATGAATATTTTTAAAAATATAGAATCTTAGAGATATGGAATATATTTTAGGGGTCAGAAAAATTATTGTAATAATTGAAAACTTAGGCTGTCCACATTTAGATTATCACCCTTTGTTCATTCATTGATTAGTTTTTACAAATGCAGTCACTCATTTTAGTCGCAGAGAATAGTAAAAACTTTTGATATTACAAATAATTTTGAGACCTTTTGGAAGAAAGTACTCATTTTGTCCACAAATACAGATCTACATTGACCCAGACTGTATGCTCTTTCTGTCCCATTGCTTCTTGCCTTCGAAAGGTTTAAATGTGGTTAGATGACAAATATTACCACTGTCTGTCTGTGAAGGTTGTAGTTTGTTTTTTAGTTTTAATTTTTTTGTCTGCACTGGGTCTTCATTGTAGCATGTAGAATTTTCTCCAGTTGCGGCATGCGGGGCTTCTCTAGTTGCAGTTCATGGGCTCTAGAGTGCACGGGGCTCAGCAGTCATAGTTTGCTGTCTGGTCTAGTTGCCCTGTGGCTTTTGGAATCTTAGCTCCCTGACCAGCAATCGAACCCACATCCTCTGCACTGGATGGCAGATTCTCAACCATTGGACCACCAGGGAAGTCCCAAAGTTGTAGTTTAAAGCAAGAGAAATTATTTTCTTTGAGGGTAGGAGGTAAGCTAGTTCCTTGCTACAGTGATTATTTTTTTAACTAGGGGAAATCAGAGTAACTTGAAAACAATGGAGTAAAGTAGTAAAAATCTTTTCATTCTTTTCCTTACAAATTAAAACCTTAAATCCAATATAGCACTCACAAAACAATTTTGTATCCCTAGCTATTGTAGTACAGGATGGATTCTTCGACCATGTTCACTGGCAGAAACACTCACAGGGGGCTCTGACTGGTTTTGCAATCTCTTCTTAATTCAGAATACGGCTACAGTACTGTGGCGGTGACGCTGCTTACGTTGGGCTCCATGCTTGGGACAACACTGATCCTTTCCACAGCTGCAAGAACTACACGCTCATTTTACAGCTGTTTGTGGGCCTGGCTGTTGGGACACTTTCTGGGGATGCTCTGCTCCATCTCATCCCTCAGGTAAGCTGCTATTTTCCATTTCATCTGGAGTGTTTCTAGTTTCTATTAATGTTTAGCCATTGCAAGTGTTTATGAAGAATTTCACAGTGGCCTGGATGCATAAATACAGTAGCAACTGTTTTCCTTGGAAATCACTGCTATTTCCTCAAAGCCCTTGCAGGAGAAAAGAGATGATCAGTCATTCGATTCACCAGGTTACTCTTATTTTTGAAATTAAAAAACAAGTGATCAGATACAAATTCCTAAGGAAACCATTGGATGTCATTTCTGGGGCTCCAAAGAGCTTAGGTACCTCAGTCCTTTATGTCTCAGCACAGAAGAGAATTCAGCAAGAGGCAAAGTGATAGATAAGATGTGATTTATTAGAATAGGACAGTTGTGAGGCTTCCAAGGAGGTGCCACGCTCTGAGAACTTCCTGGACTATGGTTTTATAATCAAAGGATAAGGGGGAGGGGGAGAAGAACATTTCCTTGAGTATACATCTTGCTTCCATCATCAGCTCCTCCTCCAGCTTGGGCAGGAGAGTTTTCTTGTCCCTATGTGCTCAAGCTAAGTCCATAAGTTACTGATTTTTGTCCTGGGGATCATTAATTTTTTGAGTTCATTGAGCAGGATGTGGGTCTTGTGCCACCATGTTTTATTCTTTGGGGGGCATGTCCTGTGCTTCTGTTGCATGCTTTTGTTGCTAAACAAATCTGCTTGGTTTTGTGGTTAAGCAAACCTGCTCTCCTGACTGATCATTAACTTATAAGGGTCTCCCATATTTTTTCCTACTTTCAATCCCCTGTAATAAAATTAACTAGATAATCACCTACATCATCCCTTTATTCTGCCTCTGTCACTATTAAGGAAAATTCATAAAGGGTGAGTATCTGTAAATAAAAATGAATGAGCTATAAGATACACTAGTTTTTCTCTGCCGGCCCCCAACCTCTTCAGATCCATTCTCTGCCCTTCTCTGCTGTGTGTTGTGCCCCAGAAGACTGTGTCCCCTCAGCTCCCTGCAGTCTGGATTGTTGTTTGGGTTCACCCAGTGGGAACACCACAGAAAGGCCAAGGTGGGAGGAGAAAATGGCAGTGGTATTTCTTCCTTGCTCCCTCCCTCTGACACTGTCTCTAGAAGCAGCTCATTACCTGCAATATTACAGCTCCCATGGGTCCCTAGCTCCACCTCCATTAAGGTTCAGTAACATTATTTCCAACCTTTGCCCTTTGCCCTTTCAGCCTTCAGAGTGGTGATGGTTTCCTGGGGTTGCTAGTCTCTGGGGTGTCTCGTTATTCCTTATTCATACCCTTGACCCTGTCCACACCTCTGTCGTGGCACCATCGTTAAAACTGTCTTCATTTGAACCATTAAAATGAATTTCTCTTTCTTGCCCAACTATTAGTATCTGGTTTTGTTGTTTGTTAGTCACCAGATTGTGTCCAACTCTTTTGCAGCCCCATGGACTGTAGCCCACCAGGTCCTCTGTCCTTGGGATTTCCCAGACAAGAATACTGAAGTGGGTTACCATGTCCTTCTCCAGGATATATTCCCAACCCAGAGATCAAGCCCATGTCTCCTGCATTGACAGGTGGATTCTTCACCCCTGCGCCATAGATTTCCTTTAAGAAACAGGCAATCTCCAGCAGCTGGCTCTTTGTTGAAGTCTTTGGAGGCTCTTTATTTGTCAGAAATGGAAGGGTTAGGACCTGAGATGCAAGAGTTCGGGGAAAGGAGTCTTCAGGTGAGGTTATCTAGTCCTGAGATCTCTTATGATGGATCATGATGAGCAAATGAGTCCCCCTCCTCTCACAAAACCTGAGATCTTAAAACTTTCCATAAGCCTCTGGCATTTTCTTCCAGGGTCCCTCTTGTTGGTTACAGGCTCAAAAATTATTAGATGTTCTGAAAATTACAAAGTGAGCATTGTAGATATGAAACAAACCGTTATTAGTTTTAATCTCCCTGGTAATCTAATTTTCTGGAAATATTTCAGGGTTTATTTGCTTGAGGCAGTGGCCGAAGCCGTTTCTATGTCACTGTAGTGGGTGCAGAGCTCTTCACAGCCCAGGATCCTGGAAAGTAGCAAAAGGATCTTAAGACTTCCCTGGTCTCTCTCAGTGGGAAAGCCCAGTGCCCAAGGCAGGAGGGGTGGATGTGGGTTGGGTGGGACAGTCAGCTGGCCCTACAGAGATATATTACAGAGGGAAAACGTAGCTGAGAAGTCAGTTGCTTTACTTGAAGAAAGAGGACAGAAGTTATCGAGAAGAGGAAGACAGACACAGCACCTGTGTGGCAGAAAGCTAGAAAAATCAGTGGTTCCTGAACGTGATCCAAGGCAAGTGTTTAAAGGTCTGCACAGAAATGAGAAAAATCTCACTGGCATCATTTCCTCTTTTAACTAGCTATGTTGATTCTACTTTAATAACTACATTTTATTCTGAAATTATCAAGTTTTCCTGTTTCTTTTGTGACATTACAGCATCCTTGTTTTGTGAAATAATGGTAATCACAAATATTGGGGGAGTGTCCTTCAATGTCTTTACCGAAAGAAAATGTGGAAACTTCTCTGGCAGTCCAGTGGTTAAGGCTTCACCTTCCAGTGCAGGGAGTGAGGGTTTGATCCCTAGTTGGCAAGCTAAGATCCCACGTGCCTCATGGCAAAAAACCAAAATATAAAACAGAAGCAATATTGTAACAAACTCAATAAAAACTTTAAAAATGGTCCACATTAAAAAAATTTCCTTTAAAAAAAAATGGGCTAATATGTGTTTGTTTTTAGTGATGTCTGTATACTCAATGTGTACACAGAGTTCTATACATATACTCACACATGTACACATATGTACCTATATGTATACATACATAAATATCTGTATACATTGATATGAACATATACACAGATAAATTCTTTTTTAAATTTAATGATCAGTAACATCTTAAATGTGGAGACCACTGAATTTTTTTCCCAAACTGTCCTCTTCTATGAAGGGAATATGATACATTATAATTTACTTGCTCACAAGTCATGAGGTCAACCAATGGGATGAGTCAACCAATGGGATGAGTCAACTCAAGGAAAATTCCTAATGTTTTTCTGGTATCCTTTTATGTCCCAAGGAGCTGACAATATTGCTGGGCATACTCAATGGAAAAAATCTTTCAGGTGGATTTCTTATTTATTTGAACATTGATTAACAGCTTTAATTACTATGAGGCATGGGGAGAATAAACCCTGGATGAAATGTATCTTTATATTTGTTCTGGATATTAAAAAACATTGATTTGTTATAGAGCATTGTTGTGCAAATAGGGACAGATTGAACTGAAAAATATTCAGCTAAAGGACTGAGAATGTATGAAAATTTTAAGCCATACTTCCTGAGATAAGCTTAGGCTTTAGTCTACTCTTTGGCAGAGGTTATTCAAAGCTCTATTTTCTTTTCTCGCATCTTATTTGACCCTGAGTAAATCATATAGTAGAAAGATTTATACGTTTAGAAGTAACCTGGCTGTGAATGATTTCAGGTGTTGTCATGGGGTTCCCCAAAATGGAAATTGAATGTATTCAACAATGGATCTACCCATTTACATTTGGGTCACCAAAATTTATGTCTGTCTCTTCTTTTTAGATTCTTGGTTTACATATGCAGGAAACCTCGGAGTTTGAACATTTCTATGAAAACAAAGGGCATATTTGGAAACTGTTGGGATTAATTGGAGGCATCCATGGATTTTTCTTAATAGAAAAATGTTTTACTCTTCTTGTATCACCAAGTGCCAAGGTATATTTTAAATGTTATTTACCTTTTGCTTTAGAGCTTCATGATATTTGTCTTTTATTTCAGAGCTACTTGTTCATCTTCATGAGATTGTCTGTTTAAGGGGTAAGGCTCTGATTTCTACAATGAATAGATCATTCTGACAGCCAGCATCCCTGTAAGCATGATTATTAATTTTTCAAACATCTGTTGCTGGCCCGACTATTTCATATTTGAGAATGAGGGGGTTTAAAGGTCTAGCTACGAATCTGTGTTTTGGGTATCTTTACCTAACTCAAAACAAAAAGCAAACAAAAATTTTGAAAATTCATAAAACCACACATCACTTTCTATCTTGTGTGTGTGCTAAGTGGCTTCAGTTGTGTCCAACTTTTTGCAATCCTATAGATTGTAGCCTGCCAGACTCCTCTGTCCATGGGATTCTCCAGGCAAGAATACTGGAGTGGGCTGCCATGCCCTCCTCCAGGGGATCTTCCCAACCTAGAGGTCAAACCCGCATCTCTTATCTCCTCCATTGGCAGGTGGTTCTTCACCACTAGCGCCATCTGCAAAGCCCTTTTTCTATCCTGCATGTATGCGTGCTAAGTCACTTCAGTCGTGTGTGATTCTTTTGTGACCCTATGGACTGCAGCCCGCCAGGCTCCTCTGTTCATGGGATTCTCAGGCACGAATTTTGGAGTGGGTTGTCATGCCCTCCTCTAGGGCATGACTTTTAAAATTATGAAAACAAGAAACTCAGGAATGGAAATGGTGGCAACTGATTTTTTTTTTTTAGTCACTTCAGTCGTGTGTGATTCTTTTGGACCCTATGGACTGCAGCCCGCCAGGCTCCTCTGTTCATGGGATTCTCAGGCACGAATTTTGGAGTGGGTTGTCATGCCCTCCTCTAGGGCATGACTTTTAAAATTATGAAAACAAGAAACTCAGGAATGGAAATGGTGGCAACTGATTTTTTTTTTTCAGCTTGAGTAATTGCTTTTACAGTGCCTTTTTTTTTTTATCAATTTCTACATATCTGATGACATGTAAGATACACTGTGGCTATTATATAGATTTTGTTTCCTCTTGCTTTTATATATGATCCTATAAGAGAATTGGTGAACAGTTTTGTGGGATGTTTTGAAAAGGTAAATGCTTTCAACAAAACTCCAGGAGACTAAAATAAACTCCCTACAAAGTCCTGCAGTTCTGCAGTCTTCATGGTTTTCTATTTATTTCCTACCTGTTCATGTAGCTGTAAATGCTTGTCTTAGGGCAAACATTAGTCAGCACTTTTTGTTTATCTTTTCTAGATTAATTCAAAATTTCTATTTTATGTATCAAAAATAGGTTTATGCATGGATAAAGGATAATAAATAAATAGATGGATGATAAAATAGGTGTATAAAATATTGAAGGTAGGATTTAGGTAGTGAGTGTCTGAATGTTGATGTCATAATTATTTCAGCTTTTCTGTATATTTGAAGCTTTTCACAATAGATTTTAAATGAAATTCTGTAAATAATTTCTGTTTTAATGAATCAAAGTGGTTCTTTGGCATGGGGTCAAGTAGAGTGCTATCTATAACAATTCAGGAATTAGGAATGGCAGATTCAATCCAAACCCTTACTCTAAAAGTTTAGGGGTTTAACCTCCACAAAAGGAGTTCTAATCTAACTAAGCACTAAAGACAATACTAAAGGATCCCCATTTAGACACAAGAGACTACCATTCTTGGGCTGGAAAATTAATTTACAAAGCCAATATATTGAGATGGAACTGAGTGAAGTCAATTCTGAATATCTAAAAATTATGCTTTTTTTTCAGATTGTTCTTGAACTTGTCAGGGAACTTAAAATGAGTTTTAAGAATATAATTTTAAGATGTATGATATTGTGTAAAAAAAAAGGAATGTGAATATGTTAGAAGCTACATGTACTCTAATTGGTGAAAGTCTTTCTGGAGATATTAATTTAGTAGTTATAGGGTGTATTATCATCCTTTTGGATATCATTCTCCATCAGAAGAAACTCATAATTTAATTTTGTGGGAAATAAAAGTGACAATATAAAAACTACCACTGTTCAACCTTTGTAAATCATGACTAAAATTTTTGAGGTTGCATTCTTCAAGCACTGAGAATATGCATGATATTCAGCACAGTCCTGTGCTTTTCCATTTTAGCAAGTATTTATTCTGATGAAATTCTCCCTGTAATCTTTTTGTGTCATCTACCTCCTTGGCCAGTAAACAAAATGTTAAACAGAACCATGGAATTGACAAAGGCTGCACCTGTTTTCTTCTGGCTTCAGCACTAATTTTAAACCATCCTCATCCAGCAGGGCATGTCATTGGTTAATGGGCATGTGGCACCTTCCCACCATCTTGCATTCAGCCCTGAATTAAGTGACCAGTCAGGCAGAGGCAAATCTGCTTCAACTATCCAGTTGGTAGGTTACTGATCTGAAGTATTCTTCTGATTTGATCATCTTCTTTCTCTTATTCCTTGATAAATAGATGAAAATCAGTAGGCTAGATAAGTAGAATCTCCTCCTGATTTTCCTATTCTTGATCATGATAAATCCTATTTGGAAAACTTTGTCAAGTACCTGAAGGCTGTTTTCAAGGGGTAAATGCATTTTCTGTAGAT
>SJYC01052111.1:0-19544 GCA_006408675.1 Madoqua kirkii
CAGCTGACCAGGCTCCCCCGTCCCCTGGATTCTCCAGGCAAAAACACTGGAGTGGGTTGCCATTTCCTTCTCAAATGCATGAAAGTGAAAAGTGAAAGTGAAGTCGCTCAGTCAGGTCCAACTGTTAGTGACCCTCTGGACTGCAGCCTACCAGGCTCCTCCGTCCATGGGATTTTCCAGGCAAGAGTACTGGAGTGATCTAGGCCTGAACTGTTTTTCTGAAAGGCAAAACATTTAGTAATTTTTCCAAAGCTAACTTTGGAATCACAAGTGTTGGCAGCGGTTCTATCATAGTCACATTTAGGGAGTGAAGGGGCAGTGGGGGGTTCTTAGCACCAACCAGAAAGGAGGATGATCACAGAGGGGCAGGAGGTTGGCAGTTGACTCCAGCAGATTGACACAAGGAACAGTCTGATTCAGGGGCCAGTTTTGGAAAATAGACTCTATTTTAATGACATTCTGCCCAGAAGATCTTAAATTATTTAAAAATGCTTTACAAAAAATTGTGTGGAAAGGTCATTGAATATATTTTGGAAAGTTATAGCAGTATTATTTTTATTTTCTTCTTTTGGCACACCTGAGTAGGGGGCTAGAAAAGCAAATATAGTTTATTTCCTAACTACTTGAACCCATTAGTAAAACAACCACCATACCTTCAAGAGTGCCATATTGCATCTTTAGTCCTGACTTATTTTGAAAGCTGAAACAAAGTAGATTTAGTTAATTTAATGCGATTTAAGAATGTCAAGGATGGAAGGGAATATTGGTTGTAATTGAAGGATTCCATGAACTGTGTTGTGTTCTGTTACTACTTCTCACACCTTTATTTTGTTCTTTAGGCAAAACCATTAGCTTGCTAGCAATAATGATTTTGGTTGGGGACAGCCTGCATAATTTTGCAGATGGCCTAGTAATAGGAGCAGCCTTCTCATCTTCATCCGAGGCGGGAATGACCACGACTATTGCTATCTTGTGTCATGAAATTCCCCATGAAATGGGTAAGTCAGAAAAGAATCACTACCTCCTCCTTTTTGAGAAAATCTTGCCATGATTTACTAGCCTTCTTTTTCCAACACATAATTGAAAGATGAGTACTTTCCATTCATAATTTATTTAAACCATCAAAGCAGAGAAGAAGGAAGAAAATTCCTGTACCTCGAGATAGAATTCAGTTAGGGTCCTTTATATTTCTTGGAGCCAGAAGTGACTCTTTTTGGATTCTGGAGAATTCTCTACAGCAGAGAGACTTTCAGAGAAACCTCCTTTTGAAGAATATCAGCAAAACCTTCCGAATTTGCATATGAAATGTGGGGAAAACATTAAGAGGGGAATTGGATCCATTATGTTAGCAAACAGGCCAATGAGATAAAATAACATTTAAATTAAAGCCAAACCATGGTTTCATCAACCTGATTTATACAAAATGTCTAAAGCCAAGCATAGCATTGAAATGACAGGCACGTGGTAGCAGATGCACAAAAGACTCTCTTTCTGGATAATCTTAATAATCCGTGTAATTAAAATCCTCCTCCCAGAAACCAAGAAGAGATGGAGCAGACATTTCTGAAACGGGTCCAGAAAGAGGAGAGGCTGGTTCTAGACACACTTGTGCCCTTGAGAGAGGGCTCTTCTCAGTAGTCACTTTCTCATCTCGCTTTCATGTTTATATTGTCCACTTGGGCCACCCCTGACCTCTTGGGTTCTGTGTCTGTTGCCCAAAGTCCTGTCACTGATCATCACTGACTATTCCTCTCTAAGGAGTTTATCCAAGGTCCTTCCTGAATCCATCAAAACTTTTGGTCTGGGAGCCATGTTTGATCTTGTTTTGACTACTGTGGTAACAATAGAGGTGGGTGACAGTCTGTGATAGGCCAACAAGGATGTCTTAAGATCTGTTCATACGATTAATTATGCAATAGAACTAGGAAAACTGAGTCCCCAGGCTGCCTCTTATTTTTTAAATTATTGAAGTACAGTTGATTTATAATATTGTGTTCATTTCTGCTGTACAGCACGGTGACTCAGTTATACACATATATACATTCTTTTTAATATTCATTATGTGTCTTTATTGAATTTCATCCTCTTCTTAATTCCCCAAAACTAAGAAATAGAGCCTCTCAGATTAAAAGATCATCCTTCTTTTGGAGAAAAAGAGTGGAGAGAATAAGGTCATTTTTCTCTAGTCACTGAGGCAGTAAAACATTTTCTAAAGGAAAAATGTGTTTTCCTAACCAATTTTTGCAATAATTTAAAAATCTCCTATTAAGTCATCATTTTCTCCTTCCCCACAGAAGCTCCTGCATAAGTTAAAAGAAAAAGAAAAACCCCCATAATGTTTACTACTTTGGGATTTTGCCTGGCAAGTTTCCAGCTAAAAAGATTTAGAAATCCCAGGGCAGCAAGTCCTTTATTTTGCATTTGTCTAAGTTGAAAATATCATAGGACATTAGGAACTAAAGAATATGCCACACTCCTCTCTGTATATACCACCTCCTGCAACAGTAAAAGGAATAGAACTTTTGAAACGTAGCTTCTTAAAGTATAAAAGTTGGGCTATAAATTCTTGAGAAATATAGGAAAGTGTTTTTTTAACCAACCATTCAATTTTACTTATAAAATCAATCCAAATTGCTGAAATTTAAAACAGATTTCATAATAAAATAGCATAGGACTCGAACAAAGGCATCATCGGTTAAATGATAATTCTGTTTTCTTTTCTCTTAAATTTCAGGAGACTTTGCTGTGCTCCTAAGCTCTGGACTTCCTGTTAAGATTGCCATCCTGATGAATTTTATAAGTGCTTTAACTGCCTTCATAGGACTGTATATTGGCCTCTCAGTATCAACGGATCCATGTATTCAAAACTGGATCTTAACAGTTACTGCCGGGATGTTCTTATATTTATCCTTGGTAGAAATGGTAAGCTTTGTGGTTTTTCTGTTTTGCTTTTCCAAACACTAAAAATGTAAAACAGAGAAAAAGACAAAATGGAAGGATCAAGGGTGAAAAGAAAGGAAGACCACAGATAACAACATAAAAGACTAAAGAAATGTTCTGTGTAATCCAAAAAAAGGAGCCAGGCAGAAGAAACATAATTTCAGATTCAGAAAATACTGACATTCTTTAAGCCAATTTAAGTGGAATTAATGAAACCTTTCAATTCTCCAAAAGGCATCATCAGTTCATTCTGCTCCAGCTTTGCATCTGTAGAAGATGTCTAAACTTCCAAATGAAGAACAAAAAAATTTTTTACATAGCCAGCCATTTTGCTTATACATTAGCAAATATTGGGTTGGCTAAAAAAAGTTTGGGTTTTCCCATACTGACATCTTGGCCAACCCAATATTTCAGCTGACTTTGTCATTAAGTTAAAGAACTGTTGGGCTTAATGAAGCAACCCTATTTTTTAAAAAAATTATTTAAGTTTTAATTGCCAAAGCACTATCATGCTGGTGAAATGAGAAAAATTATTATGTATTGTGTCTCTAAATTTGCAATACATTTTTCCTGAAGAAGGTCTTACTGACACCAATGGTTAATTCAATCATTATTTTTCATCCTCTGTAATTTATGAAGGAATTAAACCTGGGAAATTTCACATTCTTGCCTCTAAAATTCTAATCTCTGCAAGATAAACCTGTTTCTTAAGGTCACCTTCTATTAGACTTGCTTACAACCTACATGTCTTGAGAGTCATAATGATTATCCTGTCTCATGGGTGAGAATAAGGCAAGTAAAAATGGCATAAACTAACAAAAGAAATATTTAAGCCTTAAAATCAATAGAAAGCCAATCTAATCAGAAATAAAATATGTGATAACATATATCCTGGAGCTGAAAAGTAAACAATCTTGAAGGTCATATTTGGAATAGGACCATTGGGGTTGACTAGTGAATCCAACAATTGTCCTGGAAGTAAGTAAAGAGAATATTTCATAAGGGAAAAAAATCTGGAAGGCAGAAACTGGACTGATATGACCAGAACAGTGCATTCTATAAGCAGAGTTCAAGAAGGGGACTCATCAAGCTAAACTATCATCTTCAACCCCACTGTAGGGACTTCCCTGGTGGTCCAGTGGTAGGACTTCATGCTTCCCTGCCGGGCAGGGGCAGAGGGTGGGGGTTGGGTTTGACCTCTGGTTGGGGAACTAAGATCCTGCATTCTGCATGCAGCATGGCATGGCCAAAATAAATGTGGACTTAAAAAATATTCACAACCTGAAAGCTGAGAGTTATGTTTTAATTAGTGGGAACTATTAGGACTTCAAGCCTGGGAGATAGCATCTCAAGTAAGCCTAAGAGAGCTGCTCCAAAGAGGTGGTGGGAGGGGTCAGCTTATAGAGAAGTTTTGCAACAAAGGGCAGGTAGTCTGAACATCCAAAGATTTTTGCAAATTTAAACCAGATATCTCAAGTTAGAAGTGAAGTGATGTCGCTCAGTTGTGCCCACCTCTTTGCGACCCCATGGATAGTAGCCCGCACCAAGCTCCTCAGTTCATTGGATTTTCAAGGCAAGAGTACTGGAGTGAGTCGCCATTTCCTTCTCCAGGGAATCTTCCCAACCCAGGGATCGAACCCAGGTCTCTCACATTGCAGACAGACGCTTTGCCATCTGAGTCACAGAACTCAGTATCTCAAGTTAAGGGTATGGTAGTATTTCTCCTTTCATAAAGGAAAGTATCCCTCCTTTCGAAAAGAATTCAGCATTTTTCTGTGATGGGAAGGTGAAAGAATCTGGGCTCAATGAAATCATTCCTTTGATATGCACCTCAGCTATCTGGAGCCAGTATCCTGTGTTTCCACACCCAGAGTTTCCTCAGGGCTCACTGTAGGGAGTGGCTGCAGTCTGATGGCTGCTAGATGCAGATATTCTTTCCTTCCTGAGTTTTCTCAGGGCTCACCAGCTCACGTTGCAGGGCGGCAGTCACTGATGAAGGTGTGACATCGTTTGTTTACTGATATTGGCAGGGAACATATAATTTCTCACAAACAAACCACTTAAATGCTCTGACTCTTTGATATTTTTTCTTAATTTTTATGAGATTCAAAAAGAGAGGTAAACACCAAAATGTACTTCCATGTTTGGGAATGTTCCTACATATTATCTGTGATACTCAGGAAATTTCGTACTCGTATAGTGAAGATAGCCAAAAGTACTATAGCAGATTCTATCCATCTTTTCTGAACCCCAGTCCCCAACCTGCAATCAGTGCTACCAAATCACGTGATTTCCCCAGTTCAAGGAATCTGGATGTCTAGCCTTGGGTGACTTAGAAAACACAAGGCCACTAATGACTGAATGTTGTGAGCTGCTTTCTGTTTAGAATGTCTGAAGATCCATCTTAAGTTCATTCTCAAGCCTCCTGATCTCCAGCTTTGTATTGCTAATTCCTTTTCTCTTTTGGAGTTCATCAAGGGGGCAATGTCTATATTACTTGAAGTTGATTTTGTATCTTAATATGGTCTGGATCTCTCTTCAAGTATGATGGATGTATATGTATGAAGTCAATCTTTTCCCTTTGTCTCCCAAAATTGACCTGAGAAGATTATCAGGAACCACTTGAGCCCTAGCTAAATACATCCTTTTCCCCTCAAAGTTTCTCCTCCCAGTCTTGTAAGGATAAAGAATTGCTTGTAAGAAAACAGTGTGGTTGACATCCTATGAAATTCCAACTAAAGGAAATCCTGACCTTATTGAAAATTACTATTGACCAAAGAAAAACTAGCATCCTGGCGAAAAGAAAGGAAAGAAAACACTCTGGGTTTCCTGGGGCTACTTCCTATAATCCAGGTCACCTGCTCTCACGGCCTTTTGAGTAACTTCTAAACAAATACAGCCCTTTCACATAGCGGCAAGTTTAACTGTTGCTGTACTCTGGGGCTGTGCCAAAGAAAATACTCTTGTCATTTCAAGGGAAGAAAACAAGGTTTCAAGACTGTACAACAGCAAAGAAAATAAATGACAGTAACTAAAGGGTAAGGAGGAATCCTTTTATACCCTGGCTATTTACCAAACCTTGGAAATGTACCAGGCACCTTCTGAGCAGGGTTAATGTGAAAAGATTAGCTATATTTTTGCCTTGCTTATTTGTTTCAAAGTAATCAGCTGTGTTATTTCAAACTCCTAAAAAGAAAAGAACTCAAAAATTTGGGCCATTTGTTGGCAGTGATGCCAACAAAGCTGAAAGTCTTCACCAGGGCAGTCAGCCAGCTTAAAATTCTCCAAAGTGGTGTTGCCTTATCCAAGCACACCAACTCCCCGTGCCACTGAATTGTTTCTAAAGGAAATTAAGAATGAATGCAGCTCTGGGTGGCCAGAGGAAATTCATTCTCTATTAGAAAGATCCATGTGGGTTTCCCCAAGCAGAGTCTAAGACAAAGGCCCCTGTGAAGTCAATTCACTTGTGAGGGGATCTCAGGAAGCAGGAGGGAAGGACAGATGGAGTAAAACAAAGAAGGATAAAGTCAGTAAGACAGTAGGTTTTTATTAGGTTCAACACTGCCACGTGGCATCCTCCACATAAGACCTTCTGAGGGTGCTTCTGTCCCTGTTGTTCATCTGTCCCTTAAGTAACCCCTCCACACACACACTCAGGTTATGGATGCCTGAGTGCCAAGGGTGTTCACTGGCAGTTCCATGCCATCACATGATGGCAACAGAAGGAAGAATACAGCATGGACCTGAAGCAAGGCTCAGTGCAGGATAGTTAATGCCCTCTTGGAACTGGTCTCTGCAGCAGTAGCTGGGGTGAGAGATGGGCTGAAAGAATATAAAATAGTACACATATGCTGGCCATTAGCAGTTGACCCTATCTTCCCCTCAAATATGTTTTGGTCTCCTTGACTTTAAAGTTCCATCTACACCAAAGCCTCTGCATGGTGGTAGCCAGTCAAAAACTCCACAAAAAGTTAGCCCAAGATAGTCAGTGGAAGCAATCTCTAAATCCTACTGGTCTTGAGGAAGTTTTGTGTTTTTTTTTTTTAACTTTTTTTCTTTTTAAAAACTTGTTTATTTAATTTTTAGGCTATGCCACATGGTATGTGGGGGCTTCCTTATTGGCTCAGTGGTGAGGTAAAGAATCTGCCTGCCAATGCAGGAGTCAAGGGTTCTATCCCAGGGTCAGGAAGATCCCCTGGAGAAGGAAATAGCAACCCACTCCAGCATTCTTGCCTAGGAAATCCCATGGACAGAGGAGCCTGTTGGGCTACAGTCCACAGGATCCCAAAGAGACACGATTTAGCAACTAAATGTAAACGTGCTACGTGTGAGATCCTATTTCTCTAATCAGGGGTTGAACCACGTCCCGTGCATTGAAAGCATGGATCTCAACCACTGGACCAGCAGGGAAGTCCTGAGGCAGTGTTTGGCATTCCTGGTCTCTGTTCTTCCAGCACCCGGTCTTGATTCCCCCCACCTTCAGGCAGCTTTTCAGCGGATTCGGATTTCTTTCCTGGTAGGGACACCCAGGTCTTCCCTGTAGGAATCTGCTTTAGTCAGGCCATATTTCCTGTGCTGCCTGTTCACCATGGTCACCAGGTATGGAAGCACCGAGAGAGGCTCCAAAAACTTCTCAGGTCTCTAGATACCGTCCTTGCTGCCTCCATTGGGTAGCAGTCACCCTGACTCCACCTGGTGACCATTGACAATTGCTCCCATCAGCACGGTAACTTTTTCTCTATTAGTTGATCAATCAGCATGAGGTGCTCAAGTGACCACATGGCAGTCATAACTTCAAGTTCAGTGCAGATGTTCCCTGGTGTATTCTCCTCAAGAATTTCCTCTGTTATCTGATGATGCTAGAGTTTTCAGGAACAGGAAGCACAAATTCTACAAACAGAAAAGCTGGCAGTGATTATATACCATCGTTCCATGATTTTCCCTATTGTTTCTGCTCTTATTTCTTCCTTCTCCTCACTTTGCATTTAATTTTCTGATCAATTTCTGCCTTTACGAGGTGGAGTGATGTATCACTGATTTTAAGTCGTTTCTTCTTTTCTAGAGTAAGCATTGAAAGCTGTAAATTTCCCTCTAGGCGCTGATTTGCTGAATCTCATGTACTTTATTTTATTCCATTTCTAATATTTATTTATTTGACTTCACCCGGTCTTAGCTGTGGCATTTGGGATCTTTAGCTGCAGCCTGTGCCTCTAGTTCCCTGACTGGGATCAACTTCATTGGGAACATGGAGTCTTAGCCACTGTACCACGGGGGAAGTCCTCTCTTGTGTATTTTCACATGTTCTGTTTCCAGTGCAGATCATTTTGAAGTGTTTTTAAACATTATAAACATTTCTTAATTTTTATTTGACCCATGTGTTATATGGAAGTATGTTGTCTCATTTCTCAATATTTGTAATTTTAAAAAATGTCTTATAGTGAAATTTATTTTAATACTTGCTTAGTCAGAAAATATACTTTGTATTATTTTAGCCCTTTTAAATGTTTTGAGACTTGCTTTATGGCCCAGAGTATGGTCTAACCTGGTAAATTGTCTCATATGCACTTGAAAAGTACATGAGTGCAGCAGCTATCAGGTGTGGGTTTCTGTGAATGCCAGTTAAGTCAGGCTGGTTGATATTATTCATATTTTCAAATTCTGTATTAATTTTTTCTCCACTAGTTCTGTTTTATGCAAGGAGTTAGAATACAGGCCAATATTTATGGGTTTACTTATTTCTTAGTTCTATCAACTGTGTTTCATGCACTTGAAGCTCTGTTACTAGACGCATCCATATATAGGGCTGTTATGTCTTCATGATTGAACTGATACTTTTATCATGATGAATGATTCCTCTTTGCTGCTGCTGCTGCTAAGTCACTTCAGTCATGTCCAACTCTGTGCAACCCCATAGATGGCAGCCCACCAGGCTCCCCTGTCCCTGGGATTCACCAGGCAAGAACACTGGAGTGGGTTGCCATTTCCTTCCCCAATGCATGAAAGTGAAAAGTGAAAGTGAAGTCACTCAGTCAGTCATGTCCAACTCTTAGCAACCCCATGGACTGCAGCCTACCAGGCTCCTCCGTCCATGGGATTTTCCAGGCAAGAGTGCTGGAGTGGATTGCCATTGCCTTCTCTGTGATTCCTCTTTATGTTTAGTAAATTCCTTGTCTTGTAGTCTCCTTTGCCTGATGTAAATATAGTCACACCTGCTTTCCTGGTTTCTCTTTGCGTAGAATATGGAAAGTAAGGGGTGGGGCTTTGATAGAGTATTTGAAGTGACATAACAGAGTAATGTCTGATATAATCAGCAATGTCTGTGATTGATATGTTAGCATCCATGTATCTTGTTTATCTAATTTCTCTAAATCTTATTTACAATCAGATCTGTTGACTTGCTGTCTTTTTCATACTCCCATCTTTGCTACAAAGGTTTCCTGAGATTTGTTCTTTATAGTTATAGTGGCTGCCCAAAGATACATGTCCTAATCATGGAAGCTTGTGAAAATATGTTATCTCACATGTCAGAAGAGACTATGCAGATGTGATTAATGTTTAAACCTGGAGATGGGGAGATTGCCCAGAGTTTCTCATAAAGATGGTGCACAAGTGCTCATTTCCATTTTGCACATTAATAACCATGATGATGAAAATGATACAATAGTTACAACTACATAAAAATATGTACAGGACTCAAAACAGACTTGATGTTATTTGGCTTATAATGTGTAGATACTACACCAAAAACTAATTTTCAGAAAACTTTAGCTTCTTAAAATTTAAAAATAAATTCCTGACAATTGTAATTACTAATTCATAGCCAAATCTTTTGTTGTGTTGTTCAATCACTAAGTCATATCCAACTCTTAGGGACCCCATGGACTGCAGCATGCCAGACTCCTCTGTCCTCCACCATATCCCAGAATTTGTTCAAGTTCATGTCCATTGAGTTGGTGATGCTCTATAACCATCTCATTCCCTTCTCCTTCTGCTTTTAATCTTTCCAATGTCAGAGTCTTTTCCAATGAGTTGACTCTTTGCAACAGGTGGCCAAAGTATTAGAGCTTAAGCATCAGTCCTTCCAACATATATTCAGGGTTTATTTCCTTTAGGATTGACTGGTTTGTCTCCTTACAGTCCGAGGGACTCTTAAGAGTCTTCTTCAGCACCACAACTTGAAAGCATCAATTCTTTAGCACTTAGCCTTCTTTATGGTCCAACTCTCACATCCATTCATGACTACTAATAATACCATAGCTTTGACTACACAGACCTTTGTTGGCTAAGTCATGTTTCTGCTTTTTAATATGCTGCCTAGGTTTGTCATAGCTTTCCTTCTAAGGAGCAAGCACTTTCTAATTTCATGGTTTTAGTTACTGTCCTCAGTGATTTTGGAACCCAAGAAAATTAAATATGTCACTGTTTCCACTTTTCCCCCTCCCATTTGCCATGAAATGATGGGACCAAATGACATGATCTTAATTTTCTGAATGTTTAAGTTTCAAGTCAGCTTTTTCACTGTCCTCTTTCACCTTCATCAAGACATTCCTGGGTTCCTCTTCATTTTCTGCCATTAGAGTAGTGTCGTCTGCGCTATCTGAGGTTGTTAGACTAATTCAAATTAGCCAGGGTTTTTGTTGTGTAGTCGCTCAGTTGTGTCTGACTCTTTGTGACCCCATAAACTGCAGCACACCAGGCTTCCCTGTCTTTCACCATGTCTGAGAGCTTGCTCAAACTCATGCCCATTGAGTCGGTGATGCCATCCAACCATTTCATCCTCTGTTGTCCTCCTCTCCTCCTGCCTTCAATCTTTCCCAGCATCAAGGTCTTTTCTAATGAATCAGCTCTTCTCATCAGGTGGCCAAAATACTGGAACTTTAACTTCATCTTCAGTCCTTTCAATAAGTATTCAGGATTGACTTCCTAAATATTCCACTGTTAGACATAGTTTAACTATCTTGCTTTTAAAAAATAAGGTTTACAGTTTAAAGAAAACATACCTAACATTTTCTCTGGATTATCCTGGATAATAATCCACGGTGATTACCCTGGATTATCTGGGTGGTCCAAATCTAACCACCACTTCTTAAAGGTGGAAAGCCTTCCCCAGTTGTGGTCAAAGAGATGTGATGAAAGATTCAGAGAGATCTGAGGTTGCTAAATCTGAGGCTGGAGGAAGGGGACCAGGAGCCAAGGAATGCAAGCAGCCTCTAGAAACTGGAAAAGGCAAGGAGACGGATTCTCCTCTGAAGAAACCAAAATAGTTAAGCAACAAGTTACTGAACCTCAGGTCTGGCTGCTCAGAAATCAATACCTGAGAGACAGTTGTTGGTAGAAAGGAAAATTGCTTTTCATCAGAATGCTGGTAATCTATGGAGATGGTGGACTCAGTACCCCCAAAAACCATCTGCAAAGATTCTGTTTAGCCATGAAAGTTTTTAAAGGTAAAAGGAAGTCATCACAGTTAATCAGTGAGTTGAGGGGTCAGAGTCATCACCACCCTCACTGCATACAGGCTTGTCAGCTTCTTGTGATCTTTCTTTAGATGCTATCGTGTTCACACACTTTGTTCATAAAATTTGTTCGTGAGATTACTGAAGCGGGAACAAGGAAAGAGATCGGGTCATCTGTTCATTATTTATTCTTCTTTTCTATTTCTTTCATCTACAGAAAGCACAACAAATTAGGCAAGGTATTGTGCGATCATAAGATCTGATAGGGGTGTTTGAGCTGGAAATGAGTAGAACATGGGGGCATGTGATTTAAAAGTTAGTTACAATGTCGTTTTGCTAAATTGATGGGAAAGAAGGTTTCCTGCTGTGGGCAATTTCTGCAAAGAACTGCTTACAAGTCTCCTCTGTCAGATATCATACCATTTCAATGGGATTAGGGATGAAGGGCCATCTTCTATAACTGCTTTATGGTGAGAAAGGGCATCAAGGACTTAATGTGAAAGATATTGGCGTGGGTTTGAAGCACCTCTTTGCTGACAGTTCTAGTTGCCCATTTACATATGTGAGCAGAACAAGCTACAGTTATTTTGATGCCCACAAAAATACAGATTGTTATGAGCAATAGTGTTGATCCCATTCTCTTTTCTGGAATGCTGCGAACCATAGACTCATTTGTGCTCAAGATGGAGCAGCTTATATCACAGTTGCAGTCTGTACATCATGCAGTTGGCGTTTCCCCCCTGGTGGCAGTTATAATACCTGTAAAACAACTCAGAAATGTATATTAGACACTGAATCTGTGACTTCGTTGTCCTAATTCTTAATTGCTTGAACCTCCTCTTTTGGGACCCAGGAAGGGCTGGGAGACATAAGCTTTTCTACAAACAAGAGACAAGAACCATGGAGGAGCCTTTTTACTTGGAGGAGGAGGGAGCAGAGCCCATGGTATTCTGCTTGGTTCCAAATGCATTGATTTTACCGGAGTATAATTGCTTTACAGTGTCGTGTTAGTTTCTGTGTACAGCAAAGTGAATCAGCTATACATATACATATATCCCCCCTTTCGTGGATTTTCTTCCCATTTAGGTCACCAGAGAGCATTGAGTAGGATTCCCTGAGCTATATAATAGGTTCTTATATATTATCTATTTAGTGTGCTCTGTTGTGTCCGACCCAGATTGAACCCGAGTCTCCTGTGTCTTCTGCATTGGCAGGCAGATTCTTTACCACTGAGCCATCTGGGAAGCCCTGTTTTATACATAGTATCAATAGTATATAATTGTCAATCCCAATCTTGGAAGTCATCTTGACCCCCTTTCCCTCTTGGTATCCATAAATTTGTTCTCTGTATCTATGTCTCTATTTCTGCTGTTACAGAAATGTAAGATAAATTTGTGTTTTAAATTTGCTGTTTTAAACCAACAGGTTAGTGGTAATTTGTTGACAGTAGCAGTAAGAAGCTAATATATCCCTATGCTGCTAATCTTGGTTTAGATGCTCTTAGGAACAAGAGGCAGCTGTGTAGGAGCTTCTCATTCTGTATGAGAACTGAAAATTCTTTCTATGAAAATTCCCAGAACTAAAAATTTAGGAAAACTTCTCACAGCCACCCTCTCTAAAATTCAAAAAATCTCTCAAACGGAAGGAAAAGACAAGCCCCCAAAGTATTTTTTTTTTCAGAAGTTTGAACAAGAAAGAATTTATTTTTCCACAATATGATTTTTATTTAAAGATTCAGTTAATTCATTTTGAAGAGCATTAAGTAGGTTATGCCAGGGAGAGATTCATTTTGGATCTGAAACAAGTTGCAGATCTTTAGGCATTTCCTAAGGTTTTAAATCCTGTAAAACTGTTTCCATAGCAATAAGCTCATAGAAATCTCAAGGGGCTATCACGATGGAGATGTCCCTAGAATGGAGATAACTGGATAGCTGCCCAGGGTCCAATATGTTAATAGCATCTAAGCTGATAGTGGAGGAGATGTAACTCAGAGAAGGAGGTTCAGGTGAAGGATGTGCCTACCAAATTCATGCTAAAATGAAAAAAAACAAAAACAAAAATAAAAACCTTCTGTGCCCTCTCCCTGTATATCAAGCTGAATTTTTATTCTTTTGTTTAGCTGTGATGGGTCTTAGCTGCAATACCTGGGGTCTTCACTGAGTCGTGTGTGCTCTCTGGTTGTGGCATACGGGTTGTCTAGGTGTGGTACTTGAGCTTAGTTGCTCCAAGGTTTGTGGGAGCTTAGTTCCTCAACCAAGGATCAAACCCACATCCCCTGCATTGCAAAGTGGATTCTTAACCACTGGACCACCAGACAGGTCCCCATCATGTTGAGTTAACTGAGAATAAACCTTATTTCCAGCCCTCTCCCTCCACCAGTCCTTCTTACTACATATATCTCTTTGCTTCCTCTTCCACTCCACAGCTGTTTTTTTTTTGTTTTGTCTTTTGGGGTTTTTTTTCTTATCTTTTTTTAAAACTTCTTTTTCACTTACATAATAATGGGAGAGGAAACAACAAGATTGTAGAGGAATCACTTAGAGCAATTGGCTTATCTACCCTCTTCTGGGAATTAACATCCTCCAAGTAATATCCCAGCCATGCTTTTGCCTGGAGCATTTTCCAGTTACCAAATAATTTTCTTGGTTTGCAAAGCATGGTAAAGACTATTTTGAATTTGAACTTAAGAGCTTCTATTTTGAAAATGTACCCAAACACAGAAAAATAAGCTCTACCTATGACACCCACTCAAAGAATAGGATTATTAGTAGTCCAGAGGAAGAACATTCACTGGCTTCTCTAGTTATTTTAGTTCAGTAAATATAACAGCTTTGAGAGAGTGAACTGAGTAAAAAGAACATAAATTGGCTGACAAAACAGCTACCATCCTACCTAGGTTTTGCATCTTTTTTAAAAAATCAGGTGACCTGTGCCTCATCGGTAAAGAAGCTATCTGCATTGCACTGATCTGCATCGATCCCTGAGTCAGGAAGATCCCCTGAAGAAGGAAATGGCAACCCACTCCACTATTCTTGCCTAGGAAATGCCATGGACAGAGCAGCCTGATGGTCTATAGTCCATGGGGTCTAAAAAGAGCTGGACATGACTTAGAGACTAAAAAACAACTATAATATTAAGCTCCTCCTACACTTTGGGATTGTTGATACTATTCCCTGCTCCCCATTCTTTATCTTCCAATTTATTGCATTTAACTGAGTCTTTCTTGTCAGGGGAATTTAAATAAATACGGTGCAATTCAATCAGTAATCCATCACCACCAAGCTGGCACCGGTAAATGAATCCTTTATCCAGAAAGCTAGTAAGTTATTCTCACTTTGAAGTTTGGCAATAGCATCGCTCAGTCATGTCCAATTCTTTGCGACCCCATGGACTGTAGCCCACCAGGCTCCTCCCTCCATGGGGTTCTCTAAGCAAGGGTACTGGAGTGGGTTGCCATTTTCTTCTCCAGGGGATCTTCCCAACCTGAGTCTCCTGCATTCCAGGCACACTCTTTAACCTCTGAGCCACCAGGGAATCATAGCTAGGTATAATGCCCTTTAAATAATATCCATCCATAAAAAAAAAAAGAAAACCAAACAGATATTTTGTTTGAAAAGACATAGAGTAATCTTGATATGCACATTTGCTTTTAACAAATACTGTGCTTGAAATCAATGAGTGTAACTGACATCCTTTAAATTCATGACAAGCATTGAAAAGCTGTTTTAGGCAGCACAATGAATATAATTTAACATTCACAATGATTTCTTCATAAAAGCAAGAAGTATGAATCATTCTTACCAACAGTTTTGAAAGATTTACATTCCCTTTCTGTAAAAATCAGTCAAACTCTACCCTTAGATATTTTCTACTAAGGAAATTATTAATAGACTAAACTTTGATGAATGCTGAGCTTTATAATTTTTAAAAAGTGACCACCAGAAATGTTTGTTTGCACATTTGCTTTTAACAAATACTGTGCTTGAAATCAATGAGTGTAACTGACATCCTTTAAATTCATGACAAGCATTGAAAAGCTGTTTTAGGCAGCACAATGAATATAATTTAACATTCACAATGATTTCTTCATAAAAGCAAGAAGTATGAATCATTCTTACCAACAGTTTTGAAAGATTTACATTCCCTTTCTGTAAAAATCAGTCAAACTCTACCCTTAGATATTTTCTACTAAGGAAATTATTAATAGACTAAACTTTGATGAATGCTGAGCTTTATAATTTTTAAAAAGTGACCACCAGAAATGTTTGTATATTTTGCTCTGCATGTTTCTTTTCTTCTTGCTGGTTTCTCAAACCATGTGTGCACACACACACATATATATCTTCCAAAGAAATCCATTTCTTAAGAAAATGCTACAGCTGGCTGATGACTATCTTTACTGAGCTATATAAATCAGAGTTTGTCTAACTCAACCACCCTCCCTAATGAAAAAAAAAATGGACAAGTGAATTTTAAAATGCAAGTTAAAAACAGGTAACATCTTTGTGTCTCTGAATTATGTCTGGCAGTGATAGGATATTTGTCTTATAACTCAGTTTTCAAAAGAGAAATTTTCACTTATCTTATTCCCTCAATACCATTGAGAAGGTAGAAACCTATAATATTGTATTTGAATATTTAACAAATAAAATATCCAATGCTGACTTTTTCAAAATAACCTTTTAAGCTTCTAGTTTGGTGATCTCAGACACACTGAGAGCTGTGGCTCTTGCTTTCTTGTTTGATAAGGAAAATTAAAACTACTGTATTCAGTTGTTTTACAAACATAGCTACTAATTAAAAAAAAAAAAAAATAAAGGAAAGCTGAAAGCTGATGGCTTCAGGTGGTGACTACAGCTATGAAATTAAAAGATGCTTCCTCCATGGAAGAAAAGTTATGACCAACCTAGAAAGCATATTAAAAAGCAGAGACATTACTTTGCAAACAAAGGTCCATCTAGTCAAAGCTATGGTTTTTCCAATAGTCATGTATGGATGTGAGAGTTGGACTATAAAGAAAGCTGAGCACCGAAGCTTCATGCTTTTGAACTGTGGTGTTGGAGAAGATTCTTGGGAGTCCCTTGGGCTGCAAGAAGATCCAACCAGTCCATACTAAAGGAAATCAGTCCTGAATATTCATTGGAAGGACTGATGCTGAAGCTGAAACTCCAATACGTTTGCCACCTGATGCAAAGAGCTGACTCATTGGAAAAGACTCTGATGCTGGGAACGATTAAAGGCGGGAGGGGAAGGGGATGACAGAGGATGAGATGGCTGGATGGCATCACCAACGCAATGGACATGAGTTTGAGTCAGCTCTGTGAGTTGGCGATGGACAGGGAGGTCTGCTGTGCTGCAGTCCATGGGGTCTCAAAGAGTCGAACATGACTGAGCGACTGAACTGAGCTGAAAGGAAGTCTATGACAAACCTAGACAATGTATTAAAAAGCAGAGACATCACTTTGCCAACAAAGGTCCATATGGTCAAAGCTATCATTTTTCCAGTAATCATGTGTGGATATCAGAGTTAGACCATAAAGAAGAGCACTGAAGAATTGATGCTTTCAAATTGTGGTGAAGAATGGAGAAGAATCTTGAGAGTCCCTTTGATTTCAAGGAGATCAAACCAGTCAATCTTAAAGGAAATCAACCCTGAATATTCATTGGAAGGACTGTTGCTAAAGCTGAAAATCCAGTACTTTGGCCACCTGTGTGAAGCACCAACTGGTTGGAAAAGACCCTGATGCTGAGAAAGATTGAAGGTAAAAGGAGAAGGTAGTGGCAGAGGACGAGATGGTTAGTTAGCATCACCAACTCAATGAATTTGAGCAAAGTCCAGAAGCTAGTGGAGGACAGAAGAGTCTGATGTACTGTAGTCCATGGGGTTGCAAAGAATCAGACATGAGTTGGCAGCTGAACAACAGCAACAAAAATTCAAAATAGTACTTGTGTCTGTGGGAACACACCTCCCAATTTCAGGATATTGTTGCACCAACATAGTGATTTGTGTTAAACTTACTAATTCTATTCTCGTGGGCTAGAAGGTAGTGGCAGAGGACGAGATGGTTAGTTAGCATCACCAACTCAATGAATTTGAGCAAAGTCCAGAAGCTAGTGGAGGACAGAAGAGTCTGATGTACTGTAGTCCATGGGGTTGCAAAGAATCAGACATGAGTTGGCAGCTGAACAACAGCAACAAAAATTCAAAATAGTACTTGTGTCTGTGGGAACACACCTCCCAATTTCAGGATATTGTTGCACCAACATAGTGATTTGTGTTAAACTTACTAATTCTATTCTCGTGGGCTCTGTCCTCATGGCCTCATCGAATCCTAATCACTTCCTAAAGACTCCACCTTCTTATAGCATCACATTCAAGGGTACGGTTTCAACATATGAAATTTGAGCAAACAAAAACATTTATAGTATAATATTTATGTTCTAGGATGTTGAGATCTAAACATAACCCACAATTTAAAGTAAATGCAATGAATCTTTAGTATTTGATAATTATTCCTATTGCATATTTTCTTACTTGTGATAATATTACAATGAATAAAGGAGATAGTGAAGGACAGGGAAGCCTGGCATGCTGCAGTTCATGGAGTCACAAAGAATCAGACATGACTTAGTGACTCAGTAACAAAGAGCTAAAGAATTAAAGCAAAGCTTTTGAAACCTTGGAGTGAGTGAGTGCATGTGTGTTTATTATGGTAAAATATTAGTAACAAAAATTTACCATTTTTAGGTGTACACTTCAGTAGCATTAAGTACACTCATTGTTGTGCAGCAGCTACCATCCATCTCCAGAACATTTTTTATCTTTTCAAACTGAAACTCCATACTCATTAAACAAAAATATACCTACCCCCCAGCTCCTGGTAACCATCATCCTACTTTCTTCTCTATGAATTTAACTATTACAGGTACCTCACATTTATAGCTGCTGCTGCTGCTGCTAAGTCGCTTCAGTGTGTCTGACTCTGTGCGACCCCAGAGACAGCAGCACACCAGGCTCCCCCGTCCCTGGGATTCTCCAGGCAAGAACAATGGGGTGGGTTGTCATTTCCTTCTCCAATGCATGAAAGTGAGAAGTGAAAGTGAAGTCGCTCAGTCGTGTCCGACTCTTAGCGACCGCATGGACTGCAGCCTACCAGGCTCCTCAATCCATGGGATTTTCCAGGCAAGAGTACTGAAGTAGGGTGCCATTGCCTTCTTCAATTCTTATTGGGGACTGAATAATATATTTGATCCTCAGGTGATTTTTTTCATTCATTAGAGCAATTTCCCTGGTGTTTTTGTAAAGTTTGTGACAGTGAATGTCCAAAGCAATCTTGCTTACTCATCAAGAATAACATAGGTCATTTACAGTTCATCTTAATTTACTGAATGCATGAGATGATCACTGTTATAAAGAGTCAGCCTGTGTATGTTGTCAACAGTCTGGAAGAAAAGCAAAAAAGTTTATGTGATTATGTCTGTGGTAGAACATTTACTGACACAAGTAAGTTCACCAGCCAACACATGGGAGAAGAAAGACAGACAAAATTCAGTCCATATCTTTCTTGGGGTGGTGAAGGCCAAACAGTTTTTCTGCTTTACCAGATTTTCAGCAAATTTTGATCTCATGGATGACAGGTTCAGAAAATTTTCTTGGAGACATAAAAAATTATACAGGCTAAGTGGTTAGGTTTTATAAACACTCGATGAACTTCTGAGTGTCATTAACTGTAATAAATCTATCTACCTATTTAACAGGATTCGTACATGTCTCTTTGTTGATTATTTCCTAGACAACAAGTCATTGATGAATAGTAATCAAATGACCCTTTAAAAGTCAAGAGAAAAACTAACTGAAAAATTAACATTGTTGTAAATATGTGGGTGAGGGAATATTCTAAAGTTAATTTTTTTCTCATATGTTTGACAACATATGACAGAACATAGAAACAACATCTCTGTACTCCAGTGGCTCTCCATAGCAGTGATGATCATTTGGAAAAAGAAAAAGAAAATCTAGGTGTTTCAGTGTTATAAGAATATGGAAAATACTTGGGAAAAATCTTCTTGCCCTGAATATAAATGAAACACTTTTATATGGCACTATCTACTTTGTCCTCAGCCACCAAACAATTCAGAACTCAGAATCAG
>SJYC01052112.1:0-25800 GCA_006408675.1 Madoqua kirkii
TTGGAAAAAGAAAAAGAAAATCTAGGTGTTTCAGTGTTATAAGAATATGGAAAATACTTGGGAAAAATCTTCTTGCCCTGAATATAAATGAAACACTTTTATATGGCACTATCTACTTTGTCCTCAGCCACCAAACAATTCAGTAACTCAGAATCAGTTCAGTTCAGTCACTCAGTCATGTCTGACTCTTTGCGACCCCAAACAGCATGCCAGGCCTTCCTGTCCTTCACCAATTCCTGGAGTTTATTCAAACTCATGTGCATTGAGTCAGTGATACCATCCAACCATCTCATCCTCTGTCATCCTCTTCTCCTCCTGCCTTCAATCTTTCCCAGCATTAGAGGCTTTTCAAATAAGTCAGCTCTTCACATCAGGTGACCAAAGTATTGGAGTTTCAGCTTCAGCATCAGTCCTTCCAATGAATATTCAGGATCGATATCCTTTAGGATGGACTGATTTCATCTCCTTGAAGTCCAAAGGACTCTCAAGAGTCTTCTCCAACACCACAGTTCAAAAGCATTAATTCTTCAGCACTCAGCTTTCTTTATAGTCCAACTCTCACACCCATACACAACTACTGGAAAAACTACGGGTTTGACTAGATGAACCTTTGTTTGCAAAGTAATGTCTCTGCTTTTTAATATGCTTTCTAGGTTGATCATAACTTTTTTCCCAAGGAGCAAGTGTCTTTTAATTTCATGGCTGCAGTCACCATCTGCAGTGGTTCTGGAGGCAAAATAAAGTCTTTCACTGTTTCCACTGTTTCCCCATCTATTTACCATGAAGTGATGGGATCAAATGCCATGATCTTCGTTTTCTGAATGTTGAGCTTTAAGCCAACTTTTTCACTCTCCTCTTTCACTTTCATCAAGAGGCTCTTTAGTTCTTCTTTGCTTTCTGCCATAAGGGTGTTGTCATCTGCTTATTTGAGATTATTGACATTTCTCCTGGCAATCTTGATTTCAGTTTGTGTTTCATCCAGCCCAGCATTTCTCATGATGTACTCTGCATATAAGTTAAATAAGCAGAGTGACAATATAGAGCCTTTATGTACTCCTTTCTTGATTGGAACCAGTCTGCTGTTCCATGTCCAGTTCTAACTGTTGCTTCCTGACCTGCATACAGATTTCTCAAGAGGCAGGTCAGGTGGTCTGGTATTCCCATCTCTTTAAGAATTTTCCAGAGTTTGTTGTGGTCCACACAGTCAAAGGCTTTTCAAGCAACTCAAAATATGCTTCATTTTTTCCTTATCCCTCCCCTTTTTTTTCTCTTTCCACTTGTAGAAAACAGGAATGTTTAGGTGGAACAGAAGAAATATCATTAGATTTATAATCAATACCAAAAGATCCATAATCATTATGATTTTTCTCCCAATAAGCCTATAGGCCAAGGCATGAGTGTTTCATTTATACCAGGCATAGATAATAAAAAAAATTTTGTCTGCATTTTCTACAATGGTGGCTATATCCATATGTCACTATATAACATATGGATATATAAGGCTATATCCATATGTCACATATATATCCATATGGAGCACTTAAAATATAATGTTTTTAATTAAAATAGATTGTGGATTTTGATTTTTAGGAATCCTAGGAAATGCATCTTTTTTTTTTAATTAAAAAACTTTGTTTTAGAGCAGTTACAAGTTCTTGGCAAAATTGAGTAGAAAATAAAGAAAATTCCCACATGACATCTGACCTCCACACATACCTTCCCCCACTATGAACATCACACAACACAGTTATGTTTGTGACCACTGATGAAAATACACTGATAAATCATCATCACCCAAAGTCCATATTTACATGAGGGTTCATGTTTGCTGTTGTACATTCCATGGATTCTGACAAATGCCATATATTCCTTTGATGCCCTAAAAATCCTTGGTGTGCATCCTCGGTGATTTCTGACAACTGCTAATCTTTTTATTGTTTTCATAGTTTTAACTTTTCCAGCATGTCATATAGTTGAAATTATTATACTATGGTGCCTTTTCAAACTAGCTTCTTTCACTTAGTAACAGGCATTTGCATTTTCCCCACGTCTTGATAGCTCAGATTTTTAGCATTAAATAATATTCAGTTGTATGGATGTACCATAGTTTACCTATCCATTTACCTAGTAAAGGATACCTTGGTTATTGGAAATTATGAGCAAAGCTGCTGTTAACTTCCATGTGCAAGTTTTTCTGTTATCATAATTTTCCAGTGTTATGGGGTGATATCAAGGAGAGCAGTTTCTAGAGTATGTTTACTTTTGCAAAACATCTGCCAAATATTTTCGAAAGTGATGGGATCATTTTGCATTCCCACCAGCAATGAATGAGAGTTCCTGTCACTCCAGAATCTTGCCAATACTTGCTGTTGGCAGTGTTTTGGATTTTGGCCTTTCTAATAGCTATGTAGTGGTATCTCATGTATTTCACTGCCAGTGTAATCTGAGATTCCCTAAAGTCACATGATGTTGAATATCTTTTCATGTTCTTATTTGCCATCCAGATCTACCTTCTTTGGGGAAGTGTCTTTTCGGTTCTTTTACTCATTTAAAATATTGGGTTGTTTGTTTTCTTTTCATTGAATTAAGTTCTAAGAGTTCTTTGCATATTTAAACGGTCTTTTATTAGTTGAGTCTTCTGCAAATATTTTCTCCCAGTCTCTGGCTTATCTTTTCATTCTCTTGATGTTATCTTTTGCAGACCAGAATTTTTAATTTTTTTCTCTTTGGCCACACTATGTGGCTTGCAGGATATCAGTTCCTGACCAGGGATTGAACCTGGGCCAAGGCAGTGAAAGCCTGGAATCCTAACCACTTAAGCACCAGGGAACTCAGAAATTTTTAATTTTAAAGACGTTCAGCTTGTCAATCAGTTCTTTCATGTCTTTAATGTGGATCTAAAAAGGCATCACCATGCCCAAGGTCATCTGGGTTTTACCTGTATAGTTTTATAATTTCATGTTTTTCATTGAAATCTGTGATTCATCTTAATTTTTATGAAAATTTTGTGTATAGATTTTTTTTTACTTGTGCATGTCCAATAGTTCCAACACCATTTATTGGGAAGACTATCTTTGTTTTATTACTTTTGCTCATCTGTCAAAGATCAGTTGACTATATTTATGTAGGTCTATTTCTGGGAGCTCTACTCTGTTCCACTGATCTATTTATCTTTTCTTTTGCCAATACCACACTGTCTTAATTACTATAGATTTATTGTAAGTCTTGAAGCTGGGTAGTATCAAATTTCCAACTCTATTCTCCTTCAGTATTGTGTTGGACATTCTGTGATGTCTGCCTCTCCATATAAGCTTTAGAATCAGATTGTCAATATCCACAAAATAAGTTGCTGGGGTTTTTATTTTGATAGGGATTGCATTCAATCTATAGATCAAGTTATGGAGAACTGACATCTTGACAATATTGAATTTTCCTATCCATAAACATGGAATATCTCTCCATTTACTCTTTTTCCTTGACATCTTTGAGTTTTATAGTTTTCCTCAAATACATGTTTTATATATTATGTTAGACTTATATCTAAGTGTTTCATTTTGGGGTTCTAATATAAATGGTGTTTTTAATTCAAAATCCACTTGTTCATTCCTGGTAAATAGAAAAGCAACTGATTTTTATATATTAATCTTGTATTTTGCAACCTTGACATAAGCATTTATTAGTTCTGGGAGCTTTGTTGTTTTGGCTTTACTACATAGACAATCATGTCAAGTACAAATAAACAGAGTTTTATCTCTTTTTTCCCAATTTGTGTAACATTTATTTCCTTTTCTTCTCTTAATGCATTTGCTATGACTTCCAATATGATGTTGAAAAACAGAGGTAGAAGGGGATATCCTTGTTTTGTGTCTGATCTTAGCAGGAAAGCTTTCAGTTTCTCACCACTGAGTATGATCTTAGCTGCAGGCTTTTTAAGATGCTAATTATGAATTTGAGAAGCTCTTCTCTATTCCTAATTTACTGGGAGTTTTTATTTTATCATGAATAGGTGTTGGATTTTGTCAATGCTTTTGATGCATCTATAGATATGATCATGTGGTTTTTCTTTAGCCTGTTGATATTGGAATGTCAGTTCAGTTCAGTTGCTCAGTCATATACGACTCTTTGAGATCCCATGAACTGCAGCATGACAGGCTTCCCTGTCCATCACCAACTCCCAGAGCTTGCTCAGATTCATGTCCATTGAGTTGGGAATGCCATCCAACCATCTCATCCTCTGTCATCCCCTTCTCCTCCTGCCGTCAATCTTTCCCAGCATCAGGGTCTTTTCAGATGAGGCGGTTCTTCGCATCAGGTGGCCGAACTATTGGAGTTTAAGCTTCAGCATCAGTCCTTCCAATGAATATTCAGGACTGATTTCCTTTAGAATTGACTGGTTGGATCTCCTTGCAGTCAAAGGGACTCTCAGGAGTCTTCTCCAGCACCATAGTTCAAAAGCATCAGTTCTTTGGCACTCAGCTTTCTTTATGATCCAACATATCCATACATGACTACTGGAAAAACCATAGCTTTAACTAGACAGATACTGGAATGTAGATTACATTAATTGATTTTTTTGAATGTTAAACCAGCCTTGGATGCCTAGGAATCTCACTTTTCTGTGGCATATAATTTTTCTTATACATTGTTAGATTTGATTTGTTAATATTTTGTTGAGGATCTTTATATCTCTGTTCATGAGAAATATTGACCTATAGTTTTCTTGTCATATATGTCTGATTTTAAGTATTAAGACAATACTGATCTCTTAGAATGAATTAGAAATTATTTACTCAGCTTCTTTCTTTGGGAAGAGACTGTAGAAAACTGACAATTTCTTCATTAACTGTTTGATAGAATTCACCAGTGAACACATCTGGGTCTGGTGCTCTGGAAAATTATTAATTATTGATTCCATTTCTTTAATAAAAGAAATAGACCTATTCAGGTGGTCCATTTTTTTCTTGTGTCAGTTTTGGCAGATTGTGTCTTTCAAGGAATTTGTACACTTCATCTAGGTTATCAAATTTGTGGGCATAGAGTTATTCATAATATTCCTTTATTATCCATGGATTTTTTTAGTGATATCCCCTCTTTCAATTCTGATATTAGTAATTTGTGTCTTTTGTCTTTGTCTCTTAGTTAGCCTAGAAGAGACTTGTCTAGTTTATTGTTCTTTTCCCAAAATCAACTTTTGTTTTTGTTGATTTTTTTCTATTGATTTTCTATTTTCAATTTTACTGATTTTTGCTCTAGTTTTTATTATTTCTTTTTTTTCCCCCTTATTTGGAATTTAATTTGCTAGTTTTCTTCTAGTTTCCTGAATTGGGAGCTTAGATTATTGCTTTTATATATTTTCCCCCAATATATGCATTCAATCCTGTCAACTCCCCTCTATTTACTGTGTTCACTAAATACCACTAGTTTTGATAAGTTGTATTTTCATTTTCATAAGTTGTCTCACATTCTTTCAAATCCCTCACCCTGAGAAGGTCAGAGCCACTGTATCTCTTTCACTACAGTCATTTCTATTGAAGCCCAGGCTCAAGTCGACATGAATGGGACACTGCACTCAACCCTGGCACTACTGACCCTTGGCACTGGATAATTCTCTGTTGTGGGGGTTCTCCTGTGTGTTGTAGGATGTTTAGCAGTGTCCCTGGTTTCTATCCACTAGATGTCAGTTGTTCCTCTGCCCCTAGTCATGACAGCCAAGAATGTCTCCAGACCTTGTCCAATGTCCCCTTGGGGATTCTATCCTCTGTTTGAGAACTACTAGATTCTTGTACCCAGCAAGAGAAAGGTCAAACATACAACATATGCAAGGGCTTTAGATTTATGGCAACGGAAAACAGGCTGATGTATTTTTTCATGCCTCTATAGGAGCATCCTAGACGTTCTGTTTGGATGTGCTTGAAATGGTTATTTCTTTAACTAACAAACTAGATAGAAGGAGGATTAAGATTATTGCAGCCCGCTATCTCACACCCCAGCACAGAGCAGCGAGATAAAAGACAAAGTTGGATCCAAGACTGTTATCCTGGATGGATGGATAGCCTTAAATCATGTTACATATATTTCTTTTTCCAGAATCTTTTCCCTTACAGGTTATTACAAAATATAAGTAGAGTTCTATGTACTATTCAGTAGGTCCTTGTTGATTATATATTTTATATGTGTAGTATCCTAATTTATCCCCATGCTTCCTTTCCCCTTTAGTAACCATACATTTGTTTTCTATGTCTGAGTCTATTTCTGTTTTGTAAATAAGTTCATTTATACCATTTATTTTAGACTGTTTCTCTGGATTACTTCACTTCATATGATAATTTCTAAGTCCATCCACGTTGCTGCAAGTGACATTCCTTCCTTTTAAAAAATTAAAATAATTGGCTGTGATAACTTGCCATCCATTCAGCAGTACCTTCTAGAAGCTTGTTTTTCCTCAAGGTCTTTCAGGATGCTCTGGAGGAAGGTCTTATGTAACATCTACTTTGATTTACATCCTTTTTTTAAATCACACCTTTATTTATATCTTTCCTTCTCTCCTATTTACTCCTCAAAATCCTGCAAGAGGTAAAATGATTAACGCCTTTCAGTTATGAGGAAATACTGGCTCAGGAAGGATGATGACTTATCCAAAGGCACATAGACGTGATATCAGAACCAGGACAAGAAGCCAGATCATCTCATTATTGTAGAGGATATACAAACACCTGCAAAGACCAGCTTTCTATCTGAAATTCACCTCTGTTATGGCCCAATACATTTCTAAGTAGCTAGAAAAAAATAAAAAATGCCAACATTAAAAAGTCCAATTAGTCACTGTATGTGATAAAAACATGTAGTAGAATACACAGCTATCACACTGCCTTTGTCATAAAAGATAGCATGTTACTGATTCTGTTTATAAGGCAGACAGTATGCACTAGAACAAAGCTGTAACAGACTAACTTTGTAAGTCTATAGAAACAGACAAACAATGAAAATTTTAAATTTTAAAACTTTAAAGAGATTTTCACCCTGACATGGAAGCTTTGATCGCAATTTGAGTGGCCTGTCTGCACTTTCCATGTCCACATGGTTTGGTATGAAAACCTAGCTAAGCTTGCTTTTGAGACAGTACTTGGCACTCTTTTAGATTTTATAGATGACATATGAACCATAATATCTCTTGGGTACATATCAAAATACTAGCAAGTTCTACAGAAAGTCTTTCCAAAAGATACAAGCATAAAATGCTGAAGCTCAAACCACATCTGATTACAGCATTTCACTTGCTCTGAATCTAGCCATATTTTTAATCATTTCAGTCAGCAAACTTGAAGGGAAATAAAAGTCCATAGGAATTCATTTTTGAGAATACATATTGTGCTTTTTCTTTTTAAAAAACACCCAACAAGAGTTTAAATGCCACCATTTTCCCCTGGCTTTCAAAAGGAAAAAGTCCCCTTTTCCTCCAGGGCAGTTAAACTGTTATTGAACAGTTTTACAGATCTTGATTCATACCCTAAGACTAGAGGGGTGAAATGATGAATAGAATGTGTTAATGTTGAAGTGAAAAGTAGAAAAAAAGAGAAATGATAACAAAACAGCCTTGCCTTTTAGAGATAGTACTAGGAGAAGTGTTCTTCAGACTTTTGCCAGATATTTGGAAATCCTGAAACAGAGAGTAACTTCCTTTTTAACCTCCATGCTTGGCAAGTTCCCCGAGTCTGATCAGTGAATGTCAAGACATGACAGTCAAGTAGTTGTAATTTTCTGGAAAATAATCTTTAAGATGCAACTCTTTAACATACCATTGTGAAGTTCTTTTTAAAAATTTCAATCAGGCATAGGAAAAAATTTCCCTGATATGCACAAAGCCCACATATTGACTGTAATTGGTCTACAGATAATGGCCCCTACAAGTTCTATTAATTAACTGAGATGTAGTTATGATGGTCAACTGCTAACTAGGATTTCTGAACATTTTAGCAAGTAATAGTAAATAAATGTTTTAAACTTGATTCCATCCACATAATTGTATCCCTAGTCAAGTTGAAGCTTTAAAATGAATGCTCATGGAGAATGTTAAAGCACACCAGGAAAGCAAGTGGATAAATACTAATGTTATGTACCATGCAGTAATTTTATATGAGGGAGGACTTGACACAAAGGATGGTTATGAAACATCCTCTGAAACTAAGATGGTGTCTTTCCTTCTTCCGCACCTAAGGTTCACACCGCTCTTTGTCTATTTCCATCTTTATTCTGAAAAATGGCTTCTTATTGGTGTCATTAAAGATCTGTTACTGGATGTTGCAACATTTCCCTTCAATATGGTTTACAAATGTACATACCCCTGAATGGATGCAAGTTATCGCAGAGCAAATTGTTTTAACTAAAAAAAGCAAGGAGTGCCATTTGCAGCAACATGGATGGACCTAGAGACTATCATAATAAGTGAAATAAGTCAGACAGAGAAAGCAAATAGCTTATGTTGCTATATGTATAAGCCTATATTGCTTATATGTGAAAACTACAGAAAATGATACAAATGAATTTATTTACAAAACAGAAAGAGACTAGACTCACAGAGAAAACAAACTTACAGTTACCAAAGGGGAAAGGGTGTGGGGGAAGGCTAAATTAGGAGGTTGGGATTAAGATATACACACAAGACCTACTGTATAGTACACAGAACTCTACTTAATATTTTGTAGTAAACTTTAAGGGAAAAGAACCTGAAAAGGAATACGACACATATGTATATTACATAATTTAAGGCTATCCATCCATCCATCTGTCCGTTCATCCATCCATCCATTCAGGATAGCAGTTTGGATCTCACTTTGTCTTTTATTCCACGGCTCTGTGCTGGGGTGTGAAATAGCAGGATGCAATAATTTTAATCTTCCTTCTATCTATTTTGCCAATTTAAACACAGAAATATCCATCTCAAACACACTGAAACAGAACATCCAGGATGCTCCCATACAGGTATGAAAAAAGACATCAATCTGTTTTCCATTGCTATAAATTTAAAGCCCTTGCATATTTTATATGCTTGACCTTTGTTTTGCTAGGTACGAATCCAGTAGTTCTCAACCAGAGAAGAGAACCCCCAAGGGGACATTGGACGAGGTCTGGAGACATTCTTGGCTGTCGTGACTAGGGGCAGAGGGACAAATGACATCTAGTGGATAAAACCAGGGACGCTGCTAAGCATCCTACAACACACAGGAGAACCCCCACAACAGAGAATTATCCAGCGTCCCATCTCTGTTGACCTGAGGCTATGCTCCAATGGAAATGATTGTCATGAAAGAGAAACAGTGACTCTGACATTCTCAGGGTGAGGAATCAAAAGAACGTGAGATGAACAGATTGAGGAATGACTCACAGATGTTGAGCGAATGTTTCCCTCTAAATGGTGTTACAGCATTTCACAGACATAAAACTGTTGCCATTTCTCTGAGAATAAAACCTAGCCTTAGGAAATGATGCCTTTATTGTTCCAAAGGTCAGGAAGATCTCAGTCATCATTTTGAAAAGAAACAAATATATGCTTTGTAATAAATAGCCAGTGCATTTAGCAATTTCATAAACCCAACAAGACCATAAAAAAGAATTCCTTTCATCTATTATATATTTCACATTTAAACATTCTCCAAAAATAAAAATAGGAATTAGATTTGCTCTCAGTAGATAACTGTCATTTTAAGATTTCTGCCATTGCTAGGATCCTTGTCACTACATTCAAATGGCTCAATTTATCTGACGTTTTAGAATTTTGGTGAGAGTGGGTATTAAACATTTTGTAACCGTTTGGGGAATTGGAAAGGTTATTAAGTTCTGAATAACAGAGTCTCTCATGTTTTCCCACCAAACTTTTCCCAGCAGTGAATATATCTGGATCTTATTCTGGTTTTTTATTCTTTTTTTAGCTTCCTGAAATGACTCATGTTCAAACACAGCGACCCTGGTTGATGTTTCTCCTGCAAAACTTTGGACTGACCCTAGGTTGGCTTTCTCTCTTCCTCTTGGCTATATATGAACAAAATATTAAAATATAAGTTTATCTTCTCAAAATCCTTCAAAAATCAATTTTCTGGCCTCACTTTCTTTTATTATATTCTATAATGATTTATAAATTAAATATTTTTATCTTAGGTGAAATGTATGTCTTTATTAACTTATTAATTTAATAATATAATTTTGTTTCTGTGTGTATAAATTGAATTTTTGTTTTAAGTTTCCAACACCATGATAGAACTCACACCTTTTTAGTGATTGGTAAGCTGTAAATTATTTCTAGTAAACTTTCAAAAAGAATCATTTCCCTAGTAAAAGATGTTTGTTTGTAGTATTTGAAATAACAGATGTCTGTTGGGATACCATGTGTTTCAATTTCTTTGATATCAATAATATATTTTTGTGTGTATGTGAAATTACAAACCATAAGCAAACTAAATTCCAAACAAATGCAATAAAGTCCAGTTTTAATGTGATGGTTTGTATTACCTTTTGTTACTGGATGTCAGATTCTGTATCAACACTAAAACATATATACATATATATATATGTATATATGTATATATATGATGCTTTTGAACTGTGGTGTTGGAGAAGACTCTTGAGAGTCCCTTGGACTGCAAGGAGATCCAACCAGTCCATTCTGAAGGAGATCAGCCTTGGGATTTCTTTGGAAGGAATGATGCTGAAGCTGAAACTCCAGTACTTTGGCCACCTCATGTGAAGAGTTGACTCATTGGAAAAGACTCTGATGCTGGGAGGGATTGGGGGCTGGAGGAGAAGGGGATGACAGAAGATGAGATGGTAGGATGGCATCACTGACTCGGTGGACGTGAATCTGAGTGAACTCCGGGAGTTGGTGATGGACAGGGAGGCCTGGCGTGCTGTGATTCATGGGGTTGCAAAGAGTCAGACTCGACTGAGCGACTGAACTGAACTGAGAGAGCTGAACTTCATCCCTAGAATTTCTGCTGCTGTAAGTTTGAGTGGGGCTTGACTTTGAACAGTCCGCTGCTGCTGCTAAGTCGCTTCAGTCGTGTCCGGCTCTGTGCGACTCCGTAGACGGCAGCCCACCAGGCTCCCCCGTCACTGGGATTCTCCAGGCAAGAACACTGTCCGCAGGCGATACTAATATTGCGGGTCAAACGCCCCGTCCCCGCCCCCGCCCCAAGCTTCACTGGTTTTGTTGATGTCAGGTGCACCTGGTGTTGTCGAAAAAGAGCAGGTGCAAGACCCTGTTGCCCATTTAAGATGATTAACACCCTGCGAACCTCACGCGAGACCTGAGTTCCTAGGTTGAAACCCCAAGCTCTTTCCCACTTGCTTGTGAGCAGACGATCCATCTCAGGAGTTACGGATAAAGGATGTGCAGATAGCCCTTTTATTCATCTTTGCCTTGAAAGGTAAGCGGACCCCACACGTAGAGCTTTGCCGTTCTTTTGTTAGAGAATGACGTGTAGCTGAACAAAATCCCTTTGTACAGGTCGATGTGATGTGGAGGTGACAGAAAGAAGCACCTGGCACCAACCGTATTTGGGTTTCTATGAGCACATTCTGATTTTGGCATGAAGCCTTAACCTCAACCAGTTTAATTAGAAAAGCTCTGACAGATGATTTTGTTCCAAGTTCAGGTTTAGAGTTGGTTTGGGGCTTGGCTAAATTAAGCATGTTGGTGTGAGCTACTCACCCTGTAACCTTCAAGTCAAGAGTGGGTTTAATTTCTTTTTAAATTTTATTGAAGTGTTAATATCCACTGTAAAGCAAAATGATTCAGTTATACATATATATATACTGCAATGTTCTTGCCTGGAGAATCCCAGGGATGGGGGAGCCTGGTGGGCTGCCGTCTATGGGGTCACACAGAATCGGACACGACTGAAGCTACTTAGCAGCAGCAGCAGCATACACATATATACACACATACATGCATACCATCTCTTTCATAAGCATTTCCACTATGTTTTATCTCAGGACATTGAATATAGTTCCCTGTGCTATACAGTAGGACCTTGTTGTTTATCCTGTGAGCAATAGTTTGCACCTGCTAATCTAGAGTGGGTTTAATTTGACTGTTCAGTGGGTGGTGCAGAGGGTCTGAAAGGAGTCAGCTGTTGGAAGGATTTGGAGGGGCATTTTTCAGTGAGTATTTTGGAACCCAATGCCAATGTGCCAATGTGCTGTGGTTGTAAGCAGAGGCCTGGCCGTTAAGAGTTCATCTGCAAGGGTCATCCTAGGAACAGGCCATAGTGGTTCTTGGGGGCATATTTCTAGGCTGGCCATCCCTCCTCCCATGCTACATGATAACTGGTTCTTTGCAGGGGTGGGGGGTTGTTTGTTTTAGTAAACTTTTGGAGTATAGCTGCATTAACAATATTGTGATAGTTTCAAGTGGACAGCAAAGGGACTCAGTCATACCTATACATGCATCCATTCTCCCTACAACTCCCCTCCCATCCAGGCTGTAATGTAATATTGAGCAGAGTTCCCTATACTATACAGTAGAACCTTGCTGGTTATCCATTTTAAATATAGCAATGTGTACATGTCCATCCCAGGGTCCCTAATTATCCTTTCCTTCCATCCTTCCCCACTGGTAACCGTAAGTTCATTCTCTAAGTCTCTGTGTCTGTTTCTCTTTTGTAAATAAGTTCAGTTGTATAATTTCTTTTTTGGATTCTGCATAGAAGGGATGTCCTATGTTTCTCCTCTCTCTCTGACTTCACTCAGCATGACACCCATGAAATCCATCTCTAAGTCCATCCATGTCGCTGCAAATGACTGGCTCTTTGCTAATCCCCATCAGCAACCCAATAGCCTAAGCTGGGCCTCCAGCCTCAAACAATCTTAAAATTGCTAGAAATTCTCTTTTCCTCCAAACTGAGTGGTAACGATAAAAATATTATGACAGCTCCTTGCCTTCTAAATATGGACAGAGTCTAAATTTGGGATGGCTGACCATGGTCATCCCTTTCAGTCATCTAAGTTATGTGTTACTCACTGAGCTTTGGGGTAAATGGTGTTTTCCTTGAAACCAGATTTCTCAATAGTGTTAGAGTATTTCTGTTTACTAGGCCTAAATTTAGGATTCCACTGTATTTCTTCTTGGTGATTGATTTGTATTTTAGTCACTGAACTAGAAATGCTCTTGGAGGGAAAAGCCAAAGAACAAGTTATACAGAATTCTTATTTGAACATCCATCACTCACTGACAGAGCCCTCTTTAGGGAAAGGAGAATTGGTGTCATGTCACCGTGAGGCTGAATTCAGGGCCTGGGAAGGTGATTCCACTGCTGTGTGCTGACTGGGGTGTTGCGGAAATATGCTCATAAGTTATAGTCACAGCCACCCCTCCCCCACCCCTTCCAGAACCCAGTCTTCCGTGGTGAGACTGCGCCTCTCTCTGTAAGATGCATATCTCAGGATACTGCACTTTGACAATTTGCTTTCCTCTTCAAAGCTGGAGCGAGGGATGGGTCAGATCATGATGATGCTGATCTGGAGGGTGGACTGGACCAATGAGGTTGGGACTCGTGTGATCATAAAGACTTCAGGCTCTAAACTGAAATGTTGGTTCAAATGCCAGAAATGCTACTTAATTACCTTAGAACTTCTTCGAGCAGTTTTTCTTTCTGTAAAATAGGGCTGAAAATAGACACTACCTCATTAAATTGTGGGGTCAATATGAGATGCTTACTGTTCATGAAGCACAGTGCCTGGAGAACACTGATGATGCAATAAATATTGAATCATCATCACCCGTATCTTTAGTCTCTTCTTTCATCACATATTCACAGTTTACCGCTCAGGGCTGCACCTTGGCTCATGAAAATGTCTTTTCTTGGTAGAGAATGGAGATCACGCCTTTTTATGTTTTTATAATCTTCTACTCATGCCCCAAACCAGCCCCAGCGGTCACTCAAATCTGTCCTTCATGCTGTTTTCTCTTGACTCACTTCCAGGGTCTGAGAGATAGGGGTGCCCCTCTGGTTGACCCTGCCCTGCTCAGTGCCTCCTTAAATGTGTCATAATGCTTACACCCAGTGTGAGCCCCTCTCTCTTATTCTTCATCTTATTTATGAATTCCTGATGCCCAGAGGCACTCACTCTATATTTTTTAAACTCGCTATTTTATATTGGAGTATAGTTGATTGAGTATACTTCTCTGTGCTCTCCTTGTTGTTTATGCATCAGATTATGACCTACTATGTTCCACTCTGATCACATGTCTAAGGATCTGGAGGTTGAATAATGGAAGCTGAGGTAGAAGAACCTGTCTGAGGTCACGTTTGTTGTCACAACTTGATTCTAAGTCAGAGCCCAAAAGAGTTCAACCCACTGCTATGTTGCCAGTGCACCTGCTGAGGGAATGTGACCAGCTCTGAAAAGAGTCCAGCGTCCACCAGGCATCTCCCTCAGGAGTGTTGGTGTGTTCACACAAGGCAGACACCCTCTAGCTGCGGGCACACACAGCCGCCCTGGACAGCGAGGTCACCACGGACAGCGGTGCCAATTCACCAAGCAGATGCTCATACCTGCACTAGTGACCCCTTGTGTGGGGGGAATGATCCCCCTCTGCTGTAATCAAGCTTTCTACCTTCATAGACACCTCTCAAATCCTAGTGGAAATCACAGAAAATTGGAGAGGCCAAAGAGGCTTTCCCAAATCCAAAGTGATGTTGCCCTTTACGAAGGACCTGTGAGTGATACCTGACCTGGGAGCTATACCTGCAAGTCAGACCTCCCACACCACAGTGTTCCAGGTCTCAGAGACAGATTTTGTCATGTGGCTGCTGCTGCTGCTAAGTCACTTCAGTCATGTCCGACTCTGTGCGACCCCATAGACGGCAGCCCAGCAGGCTGCCCTGTCCCTGGGATTCTCCAGGCAAGAACACTGGAGTGAGTTGCCATTTCCTTTTCCAATGCATGAAAGTCAAAAGTGAAAGTGAAGTTGCTCAGTTGTGTCCAACTCTTAGCAACCTCATGGACTGCAGCCCACCAGGTTCCTCCATCCATGGGATTTTCCAGGCAGGAGTACTGGAGTGGGTCACCATTCCCTGCCCCCTAACACAGCCCACTCTCCTCCATGCTGCTTTACTCACTTTACAAAGCCTCTTGTTTCTCAGAACTTTTCTTTCTCTGTAGAATAAATCCCTTCACCTCCTTACTCACATTGAACAATACAAAAAGATAATCCTCTTCCTCTGCCCACAGAGACAGGTGCTGCCAGCTGGGACCCACCTGGTCTCACACCAATTCCTATGCCTACCTTTGACTTTACACAAAATTTGGGAAAGTATCAGGAATGTCTGGTTTATGCATTCGATTTAATTCATGGTCTTAGCATTTCCCTTAAATAACAATGCAGGATGCCCCTTGACTCAGCCCACAGCATCCTGTCATGCTGGTGCTAGAACCAACCTCAGAGGTTTAATTCAACTCTTTGATTTTATAATGGTGAAGTAGTTACAAATATTTTTACGATGCTTACTAGGAAAGATGCTCTATAAGACTCATTTAATTCTCTTAAGAACCCTAAAAGTAAAGGTGAAACACTCTTTTCTTACCCCTTTTAAAGATGAAGACACTGAGGCCCAGAGGGATTCAGTTCACTTGCCCAATACTATAGAGCTAAGGTAGGCTGGCTCCAGAATCTGAGACTTTAACCCCTGTATCACACAGCCCTACAGAGAAGTAATGAAGGTTTATACAGTCTAAATGAGGGCCTAAGGTCTTATTTCAGTAAAGGAGTTGACCAAGGACTCAGACTGAGATCTCTGACTTCTGGTCCAGCAGTCTTAACGATCCTTCCAGTCCTCTCTGGTCCTAGTCAGCCCTTCTCCCCTCTAAGGTCTCAGTCATCTGAGAGTTTGCCTATTCTTGTTCATGTTAATTTCTCCACTTGATGACCTATGGCCCATGCAGCAAGTTTTTTTTTTTTAATGTAAGTTACAATTTTCATACAACTTACTTAAAAAATAATTTTTTAAACCATCACTTTGCTTTTGGCTGAACAAGGTCCTTGTTGTGATGCATGGACTTCTTATTGTGGAGGCTTCCGTTGTGGCTCATGGGCTCTAGGCACAAGGGCTTAGTTGTTAACGGTGCCCACGCTTAGTTGCTACTCGGCATTGGGAATTTTACTGGACCAGGCATGGAAACTGTGTCCTGTGTGTTGAGTACACAGCTTCTTAACTACTGGACTATCGGGAAAGTTCAAACAAATGAATTTAAGCTCTAAAATTCCAAAAGGTTTCTCAGTTCAGTTCAGTTGTTTGGTCATGTCCAACTCTTTGCAGCTCCATGGACTGCAGCATGACAGGCTTCCCTGCCCATCACCAACTCCTGGAGCTTGCTCAGATTCATGTCTATCGAGTTGGTGATGCCATTCAACCATCTCATCCTCTGTCATCCCCTTCTCCTCCTGCCTTCAATCTTTCCCAGCATCAGGGTCTTTTCCAATGAGGCAGTTCTTCGAATCAGGTGGCCAAAGTATTGGCGTTTCAGCTTCAGCATCAGTCCTTCCAATGAATATTCAGGACTGATTTTCTTTAGGATGCACTGGTTGGATCTCCTTGTAGTCCAAGGGATGCTCAAGAGTCTTCTCCAAAACCACAGTTCAAAAGCGTCAATTCTTTGGGGCTCAGCTTTCTTTATAGCCCAACTCTCACATCCATACATAACTATTGAAAAAACCATAGCTTTGACTATACGGACCTTTGTCAGCAAAGTAATGTCTCTGCTTTTTATTGTGCTATCTAGGTTGGTCATAACTTTTCTTCCAAGGAACAAACGTCTTTTAATTTCATGGCTGCAGTCACCATCTGTAGTGATTTTAGAGCCCCTCCAAAATAAAGTCTGTCACTATTTCCATGTTTCCCCATCTATTTGCCATGAAGTGACGGGACTGGATGCCATGATCTTAGTTTTTGAATGTTGAGTTTTGAGCCAACTTTTTCACTCTCCTCTTTCACTTTCATGATGAAGCTCTTAAGTTCTGTACTTCCTGCCATAAGGGTGGTGTCATCTGTGTATCTGAGGTTATTGATATTTCTGCCAGCAATCTTGATTCTAGCTTGTGCTTCAAAAAAGTTTATAGGCTTCTTTAATTAAAGGATTTTAAAAATTAAAATATAATTGACATATTACATTATTAGTTTCAGGTACACAGCTTAGTCATTCAGTATTTATGTATAAAAAAAAAAGAAATCCACCACCACAAGTCTAGTTAGCATCCTTCACCATACATAGTTTCTCATGATAAGAACTTTTAAGATGTACTCTCTTAGCAAGTTTCAAAAATACAACATAATATATTAACTATAGTCACTCTGCTGAATTATATCCCATGAAACTTATTTATTTTATAACTAAAAGTTTGACACCCTTCCCCTATTTTGCCTACCCTTTATCCCCTGCCTCTAGCAACCAATGTGTTCTCTTTATGAGTCTGTTTTGGTTTTAGATTTCACATATAAGTGAGATCATATGGTATTTATATTTCTCTCTCTGACCTGTTTCATTTCGTTTAATGCTTGCAAGGTCTATCCATGTTATTGCAAATGGCAATGTTTCATTCTTTTTTATGGCTCAGTATATTTCTTTGTACAGGTATATACTTATATATCACAATTTCTTTATCCATTCATCCATCAAGGGGCATTTAGGTTGCCTCCATATCTTTTTTAAAAATTAATTTTCTTAACTAAAATGTAATTGCTTTACAATGTTGTTTTACTTTCTGCTGTACAATGTGAATCAGCTATAACTGTACATATGTCCCCTCCTTGAGTGTCCGTATCTTGCTTATTGTAAATGGTGCTGCAGTGAACATAGGTGTATAGGTATCTTAAGTTAGTATTTGTGTTGCCTTAGATAAATACCAAAAGTGGAATTGCTGGATCATATGGTAGTTATATATTTTTTTTGATTATTTACATAGTTTCTCATGATAAGAACTTTTAAGATGTACTCTCTTAGCAAGTTTCAAAAATACAACATAATATATTAACTATAGTCACTCTGCTGAATTATATCCCATGAAACTTATTTATTTTATAACTAAAAGTTTGACACCCTTCCCCTATTTTGCCTACCCTTTATCCCCTGCCTCTAGCAACCAATGTGTTCTCTTTATGAGTCTGTTTTGGTTTTAGATTTCACATATAAGTGAGATCATATGGTATTTATATTTCTCTCTCTGACCTGTTTCATTTCGTTTAATGCTTGCAAGGTCTATCCATGTTATTGCAAATGGCAATGTTTCATTCTTTTTTATGGCTCAGTATATTTCTTTGTACAGGTATATACTTATATATCACAATTTCTTTATCCATTCATCCATCAAGGGGCATTTAGGTTGCCTCCATATCTTTTTTAAAAATTAATTTTCTTAACTAAAATGTAATTGCTTTACAATGTTGTTTTACTTTCTGCTGTACAATGTGAATCAGCTATAACTGTACATATGTCCCCTCCTTGAGTGTCCGTATCTTGCTTATTGTAAATGGTGCTGCAGTGAACATAGGTGTATAGGTATCTTAAGTTAGTATTTGTGTTGCCTTAGATAAATACCAAAAGTGGAATTGCTGGATCATATGGTAGTTATATATTTTTTTTGATTATTTGAAGAATCTCCATACTGTTTTCCACAGTAACTGTACCAGTTTACTTTCCAACGAACAGTACATAAGGATTCCCTTTCTCTATGTTCTCACCAATGCTTGTCATTAAAAAAAAAAAAAAGTAATAGACATTCTAATACATGTAAGGTAATATCTCATTATGGTTTCGATTTGCATTTCCTTGATAAGTAGTGATGCTGAGCACCTTTTCACGTACCTACTGCTGCTGCTAAGTCACTTCAGTCATGTCCAACTCTGTGTGACCCCACAGACAGCAGCCCACCAGGCTCCCCTGTCCCTGGGATTCTCCAGACAAGAACACTGGAGTGGGTTGCCATTTCCTTCTCCAATGCATGAAAGTGAAAAGTAAAAGTGAAGTCACTCAGTCATGTCCAACTGTTCACGACCCCATGGACTGCAGCTGACTAGGCTCCCCTGTCCATGGGATTTTCCAGGCAAGAGTACTGGAGTGGGGTGTCATTGCCTTCTCCACATGTACCTATTAGCCATCTGGAGAGGATTTCGCTGCTGCTGCTAAGTCACTTCAGTCATGTCCGACTCTGTGCAACCCCATAGACGTCCTCCCACCAGGCTCCCCCATCCCTGGGATTCTCCAGGCAAGGGCACTGAAGTATGTTGCCATTTCCTTCTCCAGTACATAAAAGTGAAAAGTGAAAGAGAAGTCGCTTAGTCATGTCTGACTCTTAGCGACCTCATGGACTGCAACCTACCAGCCTCCTCTGTCCATGGGATTCTCCAGGCAAGAACACTGGAGTGGGTTGCTATTTCCTTTTCCAGGAGAGGATTATTATCAGCCCTTAGATACTTCTTCAGTTAGAAGCCTGCCTGTCAGTCTATGGCACTAATATACACTGTTGTTGTTTACTCATTAAATTGTGCCCAACTCTTTGAGACCCCATGGACTATATAGCCTGCTAGGCTCCTCTATCCATGGGATTCTTCAGACAAGAACACGAGTGGGTTGCCATCTCCTTCTCTGGGGAATCTTCCTGACCCAGGGATCAAACCTGTGTCTCCTGCATTGGAAGGTGGATTCTTTAATCACCAGGAAAGCCTGAATGTATACTAACAAGATTCTTACACGGAGATACTGAGAGCCTCAGGTGTTACCTCTTGTCATGTCCTGGGGTGGGAGCTAGTTAAGAACTCTTCTTCCATTTGTTATAGTCAGGGAGTCCCATTGGTCACCAGAACCAGGAGATCTAGAAGGGCCCCCTAGGTGTCAGCAGCAAGAATTGGGACACCGGACAGTGCAGAAGCTCCTTCATGGGAGACACCAGCAAGCTGGAGGCAGGGAGAGAGAGTGCAAAACTTGCGCCCACCCTCCATTCCTGGAAGGCACTTTTGCAGACCCCTAGAAGTGTGCCAAGCCCGAGGTCTACCCCCAGAACAAAGCTCCAAGACTTGGAAAAAAGCCTCCTTCACAGAAAGACTGGGGCTGTGTTTCAGCCAGCCGTGTGCATTGTGCCTTGGGGCAGAGGCAGGCCAAGAAATATCTTTCCATCTGTCCCAGCCCCATGATTTCAAATCCTGCTGATCATTAGAGCTGGGCAGTCAAGGGGCCTCTCCTGGGCAGCGGCCACAAAAGCAGCACCAAGCGTGTGTCCCAGCTCCCTCTGGAGTAGGGCAGAGGGACTGTGCAGAGTGAGAACCCACCCTCTAGCGTCTCAGAGAACTGACGTCTACCCTTTGAATACTGTTGATGAGAAGCCTGCCCCTCGGGCTGCAGCTCTGAACCAAATAGTCCTGTCTCACAGAGAGACTGACCACCCTGTCTGCTGCCTTTCTGCTGTGCCCCAGGAGGGTTAGGTGCTTAAGAATTCTGCCTCCGTTGATTATAACCCTGTGGGACCCACAAGTGTAGGTGTCACTGGCCGTCAGAGCCAGGAGATTTAGACAGGCTCCCGAGCAGCAGTTGCAAAGTCAAGGTGCCAGACGAGAGAGAAGCTCCTTTGGGGGAGACACTGTTACCGAGTCCAGGCTTGCTCTCCTCCCCGCACGACCGGCCAGTGAATCAGCGGAGGTGTTGAGGCAAGGAATACAACTTTATCTGGAAAGCCTACTGACTGAGAAGATGGCAGATCAGTGTCTCCAAAGAAAACATCACGGCCTGGTTGTCAGTTTCTTTTATAGAACAGAGAGGGAGAGAAGGTAAGGAAGTAAAGTAAAAAGGCCATTTATCTTGCAAAATAGGAGGGGATGTGTTCATTTCTTCTTAAATCCTTCGTTTATAAACTTTTCCTTTATAAATGTCTATCTTATTTCTGTTTTTCCTATAAGCATGTATTATTTGTATCATGGAAGACATACTAAGTAAGTTTCTAGACTTTTATTTTACTGATTCCTGGTGTGCTGAGTCTTTGTTGCCGCGAGGGCTTTTCTCTAGTTGTGGCGAGCAGGGGCTTCTCTTCGGCTGAAGTGTGCAGGCTTTTCGTTGCAGTGGCTTCTCGTTACAGAGCACAGGCTCCAGGGATGCAGACTTCAGTAGCTGCAGCTCAGGGGCGCTAAGCACAGTCACAGTAGTCATGTCGCAGGGGCTTAGCTGCTCCCAACATTGGGATCCTCCCAGATCAGGGATCAAACCTGTGTCTCCTGCCTTGGCAGCTGGACTCTTTATCTCTGAGCCACCAGGGAAACCCCAATTTCTTCTTTTCTGCAGCTATTCACAGGTGAGTAGATTGTCTCCCTGTAAGTTGAACAAAGCTGCCTTAGTTTAACGTTCAAGCAAAGCAGCAGGATTCCCCGGGGGCAGGCCATTATATATGATTACAATAACAAAAGCAACAAAAAGCAAGGGATAAAATCAAAGAAACAAATCTAACACAGAGTCAGAATTGGCTCTTCCCTGTCACAGCACCAACCACCTGAAGACCTGAAGTGAGGAGAGGACGGAGCCCAGGCATGGCAATCACTGGCCTCTGTCTTTGGAAAGTATTGGGTTGGCCAGAAGTTCTTTAGGGTTTTTTGTAACCCAAACAGCTTATGGAAAACCCCAAATGAACTTTTTGGGCCAACCCAATATTGTAGCTGACTCTACATGTGTTGGATGCTCTCCCCATTGGGGTGATGCTTTAAGATAAGCAAATAAGCCTCTTTTGCAGAAAGTCTGGGCACCTCTCAATTGGCTGCCTCTGCCTGGTCCCTGAAGCTTGTGAGTCCCAGTACATGTGCCCTTGGAGTGTTGTTTCTCTTCTGTTGGAGAACTGCTCCTGATGAAAGGAGGCCAAAGAGACAGATAATTACATACAATGTATAATCCTTGATTGGCTCTTAGATGATTAAAAATGCAATGAAAGAAATAATTATATTAAATATAATATCAGATCATATAATTTGTATCCATTTAAAATTTCCCAAGTGTTATAACTCTTTATAGCTGGATTAGAGAATGCTCTTACTTTTAGGTGATACATGCTAATACCTTTAGAAAAAAATATCACAATGTCTGTAACTATCTCTCAGATGGTTTGACATGGTATTATCCATTAATATAAATGGAGAAGGCGATGGCAACCCACTCCAGTACTCTTGCCTGGAAAATCCCATGGATGGAGGAGCTAGTGTGCTGCAGTCCATGGGGTCGTGAAGAGTCGGACACGACTGAGCGACTTCCCTTTCACTTTTCACTTTCATGCATTGGAGAAGGAAATGGCAACCCACTCCAGTGTTCTTGTCTGGAGAATCCCAGGGACAGGGGAGCCTAGTGGGCTGCCGTCTATGGGGTCACACAGAGTCGGACACGACTGAAGCAACTTAGCAGCAGCAGCAGCAGTGTATCTCAAAAATATAAGAGCTCATTGAAAATGGAAAAGTCATTTCTCAGTTTGTGGTCATGTTACAGGTCTCATGTAATAAGCCCTGTTGGCTTTCTGAGCTAGATGTTTTGGGAGCTTATCTCTCAGAGGCAGATGTAAAGAGCTGGATGCCTGATGTGGGGTTCAAATCCTCTCTCCTCTCGGGGGAGGAAGGAGGAGCTCGGGATTTTGTGTTCCCTCCTGATGGTGGGTCATCACCATGTGGGTGGTGGGGTTTATGGCGACGTTGTGTCTCAGTTCCTCCTACCTGCTTCCATGTAGGTTTTTTTCTTATTCATCCAGTGTGGAGGAGTCAGTCAGCTAGTTTGGGATTTTTTTTTTCCAGAGAAAGTGATTCCTTACACAGCTGTAGATTTCAGTGTATCTGTGGGAGGAACTGAGTTCAAGACCCTCCGACAACACCATCTTGAGTCTATTTATTCATCAAGAGCTTTAGACCAACCCAGGAAGCAATCGTAAAATGTTAAATATGCAAGGTCACCTAATGTGATTATTTTGAGTAAGAAATGGGTTTCTCATTTGGAGTTGTAAATGCACTACCCTTAAAAAAATATTTAAGAGAACTACCTGGTTATCAAGCTAACCTATGTCAACTGAAAAAATAAGTGCAGTCTAAAAGTTGAGTCTAAACTGAAAAATATGTACAGTCTAAAATGTTTCATTTGGTGGAAGTTTTTAGAATTTCAAGCCTGGAGGAAGCATCTCAAGTGACCCTGAGGGAACGGCTCTGAGGAGGCAGGTGCTCTGAGAGGGCTGGGTGGTGGCACACTGAGGGCAGGTTATACAGAAGTTTTGCTCTAAGGACAGGTAGTCTGAGCATCCAAAGATTATTGTTATTTAAAGAAAACTAGATATCTCAAGTTAAAGATTTTCTACATATGGGAGGATGCAAGAGTCTGGGCTCGCTGAAATCATTTCCTTGATAGACATCTTAGCTGTCTGGGACCAGTATCCTGTGTTTTCACATTCTGAGTTCCATCAAAACTTACCAGCTCACACTGGAGGGATGCAATCTCTGATGACTGTGACATCCTTGTTTACTGATATGGCAGGAAATATTCCATTTCTCACCAGAGACTAAGTCACCCAGCTCAGCTCTCAACACTAAAAGAATAGATGGAAATGGATGTCTGAAATTGCCTAATATTTTTTTTTTTCTGCTCAAGAGAGATAGTATTCTGTGACTGTGACTGTACTACCTGTGATGAACCCAGGTAATAAGTTCAATGTTAGGGACCAATATTTGGAGAGGGAATTCATGAAAGTTTTGCTGTTTGTTTTTTTTTTAAAGAAGTGAGAGCGGAGACATATCCAGAAATAATGATTTAGTCATCATGGTCAGTAGCTATGGCTGTGAGGAGATACCACACACCCAAGGTAAGGGGCAGCGGCTGCGCTTTGCTGGGGCAGCTGTGAAGAGATACCCCACATCCAAGGTAAGAGAAACCCCAGTAAGACGGTACACACTGAGAGAGGCCATCAGAGTGCAGACAGATGGAAACATAATCAGAGACAACTAGCCAATCTGATCATGCAGACCACAGCCTTGTCTAACTCAGTGAAACTAAGCCATGCCGTATAAGGGCCCCCAAGATGGATGGATCATGGTGGAGAGTTCTGACAAAACATGGTCCACTGGAGAAGGGAATGGCAAACCACTTCAGTATTCTTGCCTTTAAAACCCCATGAAAAGGCAAAAAGATAGGACACTGAAAGATGAACTCCCCAGGTCAGTAGGTGCCCAATATGCTACTGAAGATCATGGAGAAATAACTCCAGAAAGAATGAAGACGTGGAGGCAAAGCAAAAACAACACTCAATTGTGAACTGGTGATAGAAGCAAGGTCTAATGTGTAAAGAGCAATATCGCATAGGAACCTGGAATGTTACATCCATGAATCAAGGCAAATTGGAAGTGGTCAAAGAGGAAATAGCAAGAATGAACATTGACATTTTAGGAATCAGTGAACTAAAATGGATTGGAGTGAGTGAATTTAATTCAGATGACCATTATATCTACTACTGTGAGCAAGAATCCCTGAGAAGAAATGGAGTAGCCATCGTGGTCAACAAGAGTCCAAAATTCAGTACTTGGATGCAATCTCAAAAATGACAGAATGATCTCTGTTCACTTCCAAGGCAAATCATTCAATATCACAGTGATCCAAGTCTATGCCCCAACCAGTAATGCTGAAGAAGCTGTAGTTGAACTATGAAGATCTACAAGACCTTTTAGAACTAACACCCAAAAAAGATGTCCTTTTCATTATAGGGGACTGGGATGCAAAAGTAGGAAGTCAAGAAACACCTGGAGTAACAGGCAAATTTGGCCTTGGAGTACAGAATGAAGCAGGGTAAAAGCTATTAGGGTTTTGTCAAGAGAACCCACTGGTCATAACAAACACCCTCTTGCAACAACACAAGAGAAGAGTCTATACATGGACATCACCAGATGATCAACACTGAAATCAGATTGATTATATTCTTTGCAGCCAAAGATGGAAATGCTGTATACAGTCAGCAAGGACAAGACCAGGAGCTAACTGTAGCTCAGACCACAAACTCCTTATTGGCAAACTAAGACTTAAATTGAAGAAAGTAGGGAAAACCACTAAACCATTCGGGTATGACCTAAATCAATTCCCTTATGATTATACAGTGGAAGTGAGAAATAGATTTAAGGGACTAGATCTGATAGACAGAGTGCCTGGTGAACTATGGATGGAGGTTTGTAACATTTTACAGGAGACAGGGATCAAGACCATCCCCAAGAAAAATAAGAAAGCCTTCCTCAGTGATCAATGAAAAGAAATACAGGAAAAGAACAGAATGGGAAAGACTAGAGATCTCTTCAAGAAAATTAGAGATACCAAGGGAACATTTCATGCAAAGATGGGCTCAATAAAGAACAGAAATGGTATGGACCTAACAGAAGCAGAAGATATTAAGAAGAGATGGCAAGAATACACAGAAGAACTGTACAAAAAAGATCTTCACGACCCAGATAATCACAATAGTGTGATCACTCACCTAGAGCCAGACATCCTGGAATGTGAAGTCAAATGGGCCTTAGGAAGCATCACTATGAACAAAGCTAATGGAGGTGATGGAATTCCAGTTGAGCTATTTCAAGTCCTAAAAGATGATGCTGTGAAAGTGCTGCACTCAATATGCCAGCAAATTTGGAAAACTCAGCAGTGGCCACAGGACTGGAAAAGGTCAGTTTTCATTCCAATCCCAAAGAAAGGCAATGCCAAAGAATGCTCAAACTACCACACAATTGCACTCATCTCACACACTAGTAAAGTAATACTCAAAATTCTCCAAGC
>SJYC01052113.1:0-10361 GCA_006408675.1 Madoqua kirkii
GAGATCCAACCAGTCCATTCTGAAGGAGATCAGCCCTGGGATTTCTTTGGAAGGAATGATGCTAAAGCTGAAACTCCAGTACTTTGGCCACCTCATGTGAAGAGTTGACTCATTGGAAAAGACTCTGATGATGGGAGAGATTAGGGGCAGGAGGAGAAGGGGACGACAGAGGATGAGATGGCTGGATGGCATCACTGACTCGATGAACGTGAGTCTGAGTGAACTCTGGGAGTTGGTGATGGACAGGGAGGCCTGGCGTGCTGCGATTCATGGGGTCACAAAGAATTGGACACAACTGAGCAACTGAACTGAACTGTACTGAAAATCACTGCAGATGGTGACTGCAGCCATGAAATTAAAAGATGATTACTCCTTGGAAGAAAAGTTATGACCAACCTAGACAGCATATTAAAAAGCAGAAACATTACCTTGCCAAAAAGGTCCATCTAGTCAAGGTTATGTTTTTTCCAGTAGTCACGTATGGATGTGAGAGTTGGACTATAAAGAAAACTGAGTGCCAAAGAATTGATGCTTTTGAACTGTGGTGTTGGAGAAGACTCTTGAAAATCCCTTGGACTGCAAGGAGATCCAACCAGTCCATCCTAAAGGAAATCAGTCCTGGAATATTCATTGGAAGGACTGATGTTGAATCTGAAACTCCAATACTTTGGCCACCTGATGCAAAGACCTGACTCATTTGAGAAGACCCTGATGCCGGGAAAGATTGAAGGCGGGAGGAGAAGGGGATGACAGTGGTTGAGATGGTTGGATAGCATCACTGACTCAATGGACATGAGTTTGGCTAAACTCTAGGAGTTGGTGATGGACAAGGAGACCTGGTATGCTGCAGTCCATGGGGTCACAACAGGTCAGACACAACTGAGCAACTGAACTGAACTGCTATTAAGCCTTTTCTAGGTGTGTCCCCACACAGCATTTAGCTGCTGAATGCTGGCTGCTGGATTCGTTGAGGTGAAGCCCCTGTTCTATCTCTGAGCAGCTGCAGGTTTGCAGAGTGATTACCCTGGGACAGGATTCACTGGAAGCTAGTGGAAGTTTGGGCAGAAAACAAGCCAGGAGGGTGGTGTTCACACTTTTAGCTTGTCCTGTATTACTAACACTTCCATCAAAATAGTATAGTGGCAAATCGTAAATATGTCCTAAAATACCATATTCATGCTTTTACATAATCCGTATACTCTTTAGATATGGTAAATGCCTTTAGGTTTTGGTAGCACATACAGCATTCACTTTTTAGGAATATCAGAGATGTTTGTTTGGGCTTCCCAGGTGGCATTAGTGATAAAGATCCTGCCTGCCAATGCAGGAGATGTAAGAGAAGCACATTCCATCCCTGGGGTGGGCACGGCGACCATCTCCAGTATCCTTGCCTGGAGAATCCCATGGACAGAGGAGCCTGAGGCCTACAGTCCACAGGGTCATAAATAGTTGGATACAACAGAAGTGACTTAGCACATAAGGTGTTTGTTCAACTTCCAAACATCACTTTTGGTTTCCTTTATAAAGGAGAATTGTGCCTTTACTAATTAGAAATTGTTCCAAGTTCATGTTTCTAGGGAGCTAATGTTCCGTGAGAAATGGAAATTCTCTATATATTCAAGTGGGAACACGGTGAAGCTTGTAGAACAGCCAAAAGAAATAGAAGCAGCAATGATAGGGCTCACCAGTGACATGAGGGATGGAAAATTTTGGTAATATTATGGTGGGGAGAGAATAATGGACATGTTTAAAATGGAAACATAGCCAGTTAATTTGGGCTAGCTGCACATCTGTCCAGGGACCAGAACCTTACACATAAACTAGACCTTTATCAATGAAATTCCCTCCTATGTTTAAATAATTCAAATTATTTGATCTAGGGTTTCAAGAGGAGTAGATCCCCTGGAGAAGGAAATGGCAACCCACTCTAGTACTCTTGCCCCCAAAATTCCATGGACAGAGGAGCCTGGTGGGCTACAGTCTATGGGGTCACAAAGAGTCGGACACGTCTGAGTGACTTCACACTTCAAAAGGAGTAAGGTTTCTAGCAAGGCTGTAAACAGTTCCATAAGCAATTACAGTTATTCCCCTAAAGTCTACTTGAGCACTAATACCACTGTTCCTGCTGTTTTCCACTTTTATACAAGATTTTCTTTAGGTGAGTCATATAAGAGTCAAAGACATAGAGACTAAACAGTGACATTTATTGTGCAGAGTTGAAGGGAATAAGATACCTATTGGACTAGGCTTCATTCCTATTGGAGCACGGTGTTCTTTGATAAACAGGGTAAGAAAATGTAGAGTTGGTTTATTACTGTTGACTTACGAACTCTTAAATGGATAGTCTGATAAAACATTTGTGGATCTGTGAAGTCTAGAAAAATCTGAGAATATTAGTATTACTCATACTTGAGCTCAGAGGATGTCCTCTGTGCATTAGTAGTTTAATCTTAAGTAAGCAATCTGGACCACTGTGAAATATCATTGAAATAAACATCTTGGACAAGAAAATTTTCTTTGATGGTGAGACTAATGTCTTAGGTTAGGAAATTGTTGGCTAATCCTTGATTGTGTGAGTGCCAAGGAAACCCAGAAGGAGAGTAGTCTTCCTTTGTTGCTGTGTATATATTAAAATGTGCTTATAAAAAAAAATGTGCTTTATTTTATTATTATTTTTTTTTTGCATTTGTTACTTGTGATGAGTTTTCTGAGCCCTGACAGTGTCTGGAGAGGAGGTGATGGTGTTAATCTTGTGTTCTTCTTCATACAGAGCTTTCTCAGTTTGGAGGAAAATGTGGCTATGTTCCAAGTTGACCTTGGAAAGTGAATATTGTTGCCGCACCTGACTATGTTGCCATGTACATCATAGAGACTGATTTTGACTCTCTAATAAATTTGTATTTTTTTAACTCATTTGAATTAGAAGTTGAAGCTGGAGTTTTGTTACCTTTGATCCTGGCCTGCCTGCCTGACAATATAATAGGAGCAGCTTCTTTTAGAGCATCTTTGTGAACACATAGCTAAAAGGAATAAATGGTGTCTGTAGACTGTATAGAAAGTAGAAAATGGCTTTTGTTCCCAATATTGTATTTTTGTTGTCAATCACTTTTCAGTGTTTGCTGAGAGTGACAGATACACAGGGACTAATGGTCACAGTGGGCCTGAGGGCTCCAGGGAAGCCAGGACGCCAGCCTGTCTCGGGCACCAGCAGCGTGCTTCCTGGGAAGAGGTCCTGAGAGTGCTGGCTTTTTGTTGGCTAAGTTTTCGCTGGGCCCCACCATTCCTAGCAAGAGAGACAAACTAGATGTCACAACTAAAGATTTTTAAAGTTCTTTGCTTAGAACCCTTTATTTTATGATTGTAGCTTTGAAATTCTCATTTAATAAGAGACTTCATTCCATTAAATGTAGTGTTCAGAGGAGTGGGCACTGTCTTTATGTACAATATTTATCATTTCATTTAAGTTATGCTCATGTCATATATAGCTTGCACGATCTAATCAGTGCATTCAACAGTATTTTCCAGCAAACAATAAAAAGATTGTTTGTCACCAAAAAAAAAAAAAAAAAAAAAGAATACAGATCTGCTCTGCAACATGAATTAGTTGTTTGTTCCAGGAAACTTTGCCTGGGAAAGATAAAGCTATAAACCAGTTAAAAAAAAATTCACTGTTTGCTTCAGGAAATTTCCCACAGATAATTAATGGAAACAAGAGTCTTCTCACCTTGGCAAATACTTGCTTATCATACAAAGTTTCCTCGTGAAGGCTTATTTCAAGACCCTTGTGTCATAGGGTCTACTAATTCCAGACTAGTACATTACAGACATTGCCCAGTCCAGATCAGGTCTTCATCTTGAAAGACCTACCTCAAAACTACTTTGAGTTCAGACCCCAAAGCCCTAAAATTAGATGACTTCTGACTTCCATATTCTGAGACACTGCTGGGATTGGTAAGGTGGTGGTCTCCCTTGCTACAGCAAGTTTTAATACATTTAGCTTTCCTTTTTTCATAGGTTGATGATTTGCTGGGGAGTCCAGTGGTACTACGTATAAGATGGCAACTTATGTTTCTCTAGGTCACAGCAGGCTGAGAATAAAACTTTTGAGTTCCGATAAGTTAATGACAAAGACAGAAATCATGCGTGCCCATCTAGTAATAACTGAGGAATCTCAAGTTCCCCAAAACTGCTCACCTATTGCTAGAAGATCTAAGGGTCTTCTAGATGTACTCATGAACAAATCTCAGTATCCACTCAATGCTGAATTCAAACTTAAAAAAAAATAAAAATGAACTGGCACTATAGTTGGAACCCATTATCAAGCTGCTGCTTTGTGTATGGAAACTATCAGCCTCCCCTAAAGTCACTGTGTCTGCTGCCCACCATTAGGTCATTGCTGTTTGAGTCTTCTGAAGTTGATCATGTATCCAGAGGTGGCCGGAACCAGTGCTGCTCATATCAGTGCCTCCAGGGCTGGATTTCTGGTGAGGAATGCTTGCAAAACCACTGGGTTACACTGTGTAAGCCATTACCTGCTCCTTATATGTATATGACCAGTGGGAGCCCACACAACATATTACTGAGGCACATTTGGACAATGCGGGAAATAAGCAGAACACAAAGAATCAAGAAAAATCTTTCATTCATTCATTCCTTCTTTCATGCATACAACAAATATTTGAGTGTCTCCTGGCTATAACAAAAAGGAGTTTATTAATGGCCTTAAAATGTTCTGATCCATCAAGAAGCTTTGGCATCGATTCTCCATTCACCCCTGATTTTCTGTGTGTCACAAACAGTGCACTGGAGATAAAATGAGCAAGACAGACAGTCCTCACCAAGTCAAAGGGCAGAATGGGGAAAGAGATAATGAAACAATGGGAATATGGAATAGCAGATTCAGTGGAAGGAAAGTAGAGAGTGATGTAAGAGCAAAAAACCAAGGTAAACCAATCCAAATTTTAAAATCAGGGAAGTCTCTGTGTAATAACGATCTGTGAAGTTTCAGAAACAGGAAAATATCGTGTTCTCAGGGAACGAAGTTTATATGGGCAGAGTGTATCCTATGAAGGAGTCAAGAGGATACATGAAGCTAGAGATTGGGAAACAGACCATGGAAAGTCATGTTGAGTTTAGGACTTATTTACAGGAGAAACAAGGCTATTGATCGCTTTAACAACAGGTGCAAATCAATGAAATTTTCAGAGAGGTTGCTTTGTATACATTGTGGAGAATGAATTTGAGGGAAGAAAACAGAGGCAGGAAATCTATTAAGAAGCTATTGAGATGACTCAAGTAGGAAATTAAGGCTTCCTGGACTAGTGTGCTGACAGTGATGATGGGGGGGCTGGGGAGGAGATAGGACAGATTTGAGAAATAGAGAGGAAATAGACTTGATTGTCAATGGAATTGGCTGGAGCAGTGAAAGAGATGGGAATTCATCCTCTCAACAGATGAGTCAGGTCATGTCACTCCTCAGCTAAGAACCCTGCAGTGGCTTCCATCTCATGCAGAATGAAAGCTAAAATCTTCACAGTGGGCCACAAGGATGAAAAGGCTGTACAATACACCCTACCCTAGCCCTGTTGCCTCAATGGATTCCCCCCTCCTGCCTTCCTGCCAGCTCATTCTACCTCACCCACTCCAATATCCTATTCTTCTCAAACATTCCAGGCATGAGCTTACCTTACAATTTTTGTTTTTGCTCTGCCCAGATACCAGTATGGTTCATACCCATGCCTTCAAGTCTTTTTTTAAATATCACCTTTTCAGTGAGGCTTCTCATCGTTATCCTACTAAACATTCCAACCTCTGTGGCAGTATCCCAAGTTTTCTTATTACTCATCACTTTTTGATTTATGGTATAGAGTAATTTACTTATTTTTGTTATTAGAATTAATATTTTGGTTATCACTTAGAATGTAAGCTCCATGCAGGAAGGAGTTTTTGTCTTGTTTTGTTCATTATGGTACCCTCAGTTCCTAGAATACCCAGGATGTAGTAAGCACTCAATTTTTATTGAATGAATTAGTGGGCAGTCCCCATGTCTGTAGCTTGACCAACCAGTCAGATGGTGGTTCTAATCACTAATCTGAAAGTATGAGAGATGGGGAAGGTTTGCACAGAAAAGCTTATGAATTCAGTTTGGGATCATTTGCTCAGTACCACAACTATAATATTAAGAGCATGATATTATTAGATAAGTCAAAACTGTTAGCAAAATTTCAACTTTCTTAGAAAAACAGGAGCCAAACTCTTCTGTAAGGGAACAACCTACAGAATTCCAAACCCGTCCTCATTGATGAGACATGTGCACTGGTTCCCTGCAAGTCAGCCAATAAGACGGTCAATCAATATACATCAAGAAGAGGTCAGCAACCCTGGACTGTTCAAAGTGGCGTAAGTCATACAGTGGTGTGGATACTCAGATAATTACATTAGGGATTCTGTTTGAGGTCTTGTATATCTTGTGTATCTAGACAAAGGATTGACAAATAATCATTAGGTAATGTCGAGGCAATGTATTCAATTTTTCACCTAGTAAAAGTTAACATTTACTCCCTAAATCAGATATCAAATAAGAAATAGACTAATGGAGAATAAGATGAGCTAACTTGCATAGAAAACACTAGTAAAATGCAGTCAAGTTCTTAGTACCTAAATTTGTTTTCTTTTGTTTCCTTAACAATTTAGAAACCCTGATCAACTCTAAACAGTGTTTTGCAGCCCCAGATAAGAACGAGTTTTCACAAGTCTATATTTTTCAGACTTTAGCATGTATCAGAATCCTCTAGAAGACTTTTTATTCCTGGGCACCCAAGCCTGGAAGTTCTGATTCAGTAGATCTTGAATGGGCCCCCAAATTTACATCTGTAACAAGTTTCCAGATGGTATAAGTGCTTCTGGTGCAGGGACCACACTTTAAGAGTTACTGTAATCCTGGGCCTGTTTGAGACCTTTTTGCCCATTTCAACTGGGTGCTTTACTGACTCCCAACTGAAGTTGGTTGAGTTCAATATCTGAATATGGAACCACAGAATGGCATAAAATTAATGCAAATCATTTTTTAAACCTCTTTTTATTTAATTTCATTTAATTGTAAAGTTTTTCATCATATAGTCTGTCAGTTTCTTTTTTTCTCTCTTTTTCTGGTAATTTGTGTTTTAGATGGAAGTGAGCATTTATGTGTGTATGATGGAACAAATATTGTTAATTCCTGAGCTAACCACAATACCATGTGCATTATGTTTTCTCTCTTATATTAACTTCCTGTTTTCTCCTAAAGTTAGTAATAGCCTCATTTTTAATCTTCTTAGTTTTCTATGATCTATCACTAATGTGATAGATCTTTCCAATGCTTCTTGATATTTTCCAGATGATCAAATAACACAATTTTTTTTCCTTAGAAGCCCCACTCCAACTTCTTTTTCTAATCTAACAGGTCCTTTTCCGGCTGGCTGCATAGTTATTATCCTAGAATATCCTTAGTCATTTTCCTGTTGGATCCACTATTTCCTAATCACATATTTTCCTATTTCTTGATTTATTTGCTTACTTTTTTTGGAGCATTTAGTTCAGCTGCATTATAAGAATGAAAACAGGGTGAGATTAATTTTGTCAGCTGTCACATGCCTACACATTTGCACATTCTTAACTAGATGGGTACAGTATTTTGACTAAAATTTATTTTCATTTCAACTTCTTAAGATTTTGCTCTATTTAGTTTCCTAACTCCAGTGTTGCTTGTGCAGATTCAGATGCTATTCTGATTTTCTTTTTCTTTCTATGTGACTTTTGACTTTTCTCTTAAACTCTTAGGATCTTGTTTTTCACCAGGTGTTATAAACTTTCACATTAATGTGCCTTATTGTGGGTTTTTCTCATGGGCTGTGCACCGCATGGGCTATTTCAATTGAGGAACTCACACATTTCAACTCTGAGAAATTTTCTGTATGTGTCTGCAGAACTCTTATAAAGTAGATTCTGAGGGTCTTTTATTATCCTTTAAATTCTTTATCTACTCTTTCCAATTTTTCATCTCTTGTTTTTTAAAGCTTTATAGATACTTTTTGCAATAGCTTCATGGGGTTTTTTTGCTGCTTCATATATTATTTCTTTTTCACCAAACTTATTTTTTAATAATTGGATTTCTCTCTTTCATTTGAAAGCTATTTCTCTATATCAATAGATCTCAAATATTAACTTACATCAGAATCACCTGAAAGTCTTATTAAAACACAGACTACAGGGTCTCTTCCCTAGAATGTTTGATTCAGTAGGGCTAAGATGGGGCTAGAGAATCTGAATTTCTAACAAATGCTACTTGTGCCAGAGATCACATTCGAGAACTTTTGTTTGGGGTCACATGGGTCACAAAGTAAAAAGTACTAACATATATACAGATTAAGTGGAGTAGGGAATGGCAATCCACTTCAGTATTCTTGCCTGGAGAATTCCATGGACAGAGAAGCCTGGCGGGCTACAGTCCATGGGGTGGCAAAGAATCAGACAAGACTGAGTAATACACACACAAACAGGTTAAGGGCCTGCTTCTGGGTTCCTTGTTTAGGGCCTTCCTCAGCAGAACCCCTTGACGCTGTAATTCTAACCAAACCCCAGAATTCAGTGCTTTGTGAATTGGGCTCAGTGCTTTTTGAATGGCGGTGATTTTCAATTCTTCAATGTATTTTATGCAAGTAAAATCTATAATATATACAATAATATGAACCACTATAATTCCAAAATGTATGCTTATAAAACAATAAACAGTTTTCATAGAAAAGAGCAAAGAATAAATTACCAAGAAGTTTCCAGAAAAAGTTCAGGATTTAGGATGTCACTGTGACTTTAGCCACTGTACTATAAAAGAAGGAACAAATTGCATAATACATGCTGATTATTCTTTATTAGCTATTGAAATCTTCCTGGTGATGAGTGGAAGTTTGAAAACTGAGTTGCAGCCTCCTGAATGATAATGACAGAACAATCTGGAAATTATGTACTACCAGCAGAGAAAAGGGCACTAAGTGTGTACTTGAGTACCTGTCTCATAAAACATATTATTATTTATAGTTTTCTCTTTTCGTTGCTTCTACTTCTCTTGAAAATTCTAAACTCTGTAGTGTTCAAAATTAAGGCAAACAGCTCTGTCTAGTGGCCACTGTAATCATTGCAGTCAAAGTCAAACACAGTATTCAAGTCAGACCTTTTTAAATAATCTGTCTAAAACTTGGCAAACGACTTTGACAGGAGGTGGCTCTTTTGTCCCAACTCAGAAGATGCAATGGATAAAAGCCATCAGTCATGTCATCTCCATTTGGTACTTTTCAGCAGTTAAGAGAGACAGGTGCAAAACCCAGGTCAGTAATTTAGCTTAAAAGGAAAGGATTTTTATTTGTGAAATTGTGTTTGGTAGATAACTTTTTTCAAAACATAAGTATACACCGTAGCCTGTTTTTAGCTTCACTCTTCTTTGTTTCCCCCCATTCTCCCCTCTCCTGCCTTTAAGAAAAATCTGGAATTGAACTGTAAATCAGAATCTTGTCATTCTTCTTATGGCAGATGAACTGCCCCCTGGCAGCTGGGGTGTCCTGCCTCTGACAGTTGTTTCCACAGCACTGCAGAACGTGAACAGGACACCATGTGGAAAACATGAAGAGCAGCAGCTATTGGCTCCTAATTCGTCATAAAGCATTCAGAACAACAGTGGCCTTTTTCTTGCAAGAACTGGTATATTGAGGCAAAATCTTGCTGTTTCCCATACATTTCCACTTCCCAAAATAATGTGAAGTATGTTAGAATAAATTTAAAAGGATAAGTAAAATCAGATATAAAGAAAAGATAAAGAGTCCAGTGGTGGACTAAATCTGGGCCCATGATATGCCTGGGCATGGAACAGAGACGAAATCTGCTGAATTGAATTAAAATTTATTGGACATAGAGGATGATAATTTGGCTGCTTTTTAATACATAAGTTACAAGATATTAAGCATATTATTGCACCCCCAAAGTAAAATGACCTAAGGTTTAAAATATCACGTGTTTGCTAAAGATAATCTTCAAGTACATAATTAATACTAAAACAAAGCAATTAGAAAATTACAGCTTAACATATACCCAGGAAACATTCCAATGTTAAATGAATGTTTACTTTCTGAAGATAAATTTTACAACATGCTCGTTGTTAAAAATTATAGTACCCAAAAACATTAACTTAAAGAAGGTAAAAGATAACCATAATATGAGATTTAAAGATAAGCACTATTAATATTTAGTATAAATCTTTAAAGGTATAATTACTATGATAAAAGTAATTATATTCTGAGGAGAAAAATTATTATTTTGTATGTATTAATATTATG
>SJYC01052118.1:0-27335 GCA_006408675.1 Madoqua kirkii
CTGCATATATATATAAAGTATGTATAATAATATATATATGTTTTAGAAAAGTTCTGAATTTTTCCTTGGCTAAAAAATTTTAAATTTTGATTTCACTTGTTTGACTTAGTATAAATACTATATTTCTAATAAAAAATAGATACGCAATAAGCAACAAAGGTTTACTATATAGCCCAGGAACTATAGTCAACATCTTATAATAAACTATAATGGGAAATAATCTCAAAAATAAAGTATGTGTATATGGATAACTTCTTTCAGATGAGTAATGCCAAAGAATGTTTGAACTACCAAATAATTGCATTCATTTCACGTTAGCAAGTTAATGCTCAAAAATCCTTCAAGCTAGGCTTCAGTAGTACATAAACTGAGAAATTCCAAATATACAACATGGACTTAAAAAAGGGAGAGGAATCAGAGATCAAATTGCTGACATCTGCTGCATCACAGAAAAAGTGAGGGAATTCCTGAAAAACATCTATTTCTGCTTCACTGACTATGCTAAAGCCTTTGACTCCATAGATCACAACTGTGGAAAATCTTAAAAAGAGATGGGAATACCAGACAACCTTACCTGCCTCCTGAGAAATCTGTATGGAGGTCAAGAAGTAACAGTTAGAACTGGACATGGAACAACAGACTGATTCCAAATTGGAAAAGGAGTACATCAAGGCTGTATATTCACTCTGTTTATTTAACTTATATGAAGAGTACATCATGTGAAATGCCAGGCTGGATGAAGCACAAGCTGGAATCAAGATTGCTAGGAGAAATACCAATAACCTCAGATATGCAGATTAACACCACCCTTATGGCAGAAAGTGAAGAGGAATTAAAGAACCTCTTGATGAAGATGAAAGAAGAGAGTGACAAACCTGGCTTAAAACTCAACATTCAAAAACTAAGATCATGGTATCTGGTCCCATCACTTCATGGCAAATAGATGGGAAAAGTGACAGAAAAAGAAACAGTGCCAGACTATTTTCTTGGGCTCAAAAATCACTGTGGATGGTAACCGCAATCATGCAATTAAAAGACACTTGCTCCTTGGAAGAAAAGCTATGAAAAGCTAGACAGAGTACTGAACAGCCAAGACATCGGTTTGCCAACAAAGGTCTACCTAGTCAAAGCTATGTTTTTCCAACAGCCATGTATGGATGTTAGAGCTAGACCATAAAGAAGGCTAAGTGCCAAAGAATTGATGGTTTTGAACTGTGGTGTTGGAGAAGATTCTTGAGAGCCCCTTGGACAGCAAGGAAATCAAACCAGTCAATCCTAAGGGAAATCAACCCTGAATATTCATTGGAGGGACTGATGTTGAAGCTAAAGCTCCAATACTTTGGCTACCTGATGTAAAGAGCCAACTTACTGGAAAAGACCCTGATGCTAGGAAAGACTGAAGGCAGAAGGGGACGACAGAGGATGAGATGGTTGGAAGGCATCATCAACTCAATGGACATGAATCTGAGCAAATTCCAGGAGATGGTGATGGACAGGGCAGCCTGGTGTGCTGCAGTCCATGCAGTCGACAAGAGTCATACATGACTGAGTGATGGAACAACAATACCACTATGTGTAAGTGAATCACCTTGCTGTGCACCTGAGACACTGCAAGTCACCTGTACTTGAATATAATATATATATTAAGAAAAAAATTAAGAACAGAACTATCATTAAGATCTAGCTATCCCACTTCTGGGGCTTCCCTGGTGGCTCAGAGGTTAAAGCGTCTGCCTGGAATTCAGGAGACCCAGGTTCGATCCCTGGGTCAGGAAGATCCCCTGGAGAAGGAAATGGCAACCCACTCCAGTACTTTTGCCTGGAGAATCCCATAGAGGGAGGAGCCTGGTAGGCTACAGTTCATGGGGTCGCAAAGAGACGGACACGACTGAGCGACTTCCACTTTCTTTCATCCGACTTCTGGGCATTTATACAAAGAATATGAAAACACAAATTTGAAAAGATATACACACCCTTTGTTTATTGCAACAATATTTTACACTAGCCAAAATATGGAAATAACCTTAAGAGCCCATCAACAAATGAATAACGATATAACACACAGTAACACACACAAACACAGAATAGTACTTAGAAAAAAAAATTTTGCCATTTGTGACCACATGGATAGACTTTGAGCTATTAAGTGAAACAAGTCAGAGGAAGACATATACCCTATAACTGGAATATAAAAAACAAATGATCAAAATAAATGAGCAAATTAGACCAAACCTAAACAGGCACACAGATAGAAACAGAGTAGCGGTTACCAGAGGGGAAAGGGCTGGGGGTGGGTCGAGAGAAGGAGATCAACTGTAAGGTAACAGAAGAAAACTCAGTTTCTGTGGTGAGCATACTGCAGGTACACAAAAGCAGAAATATAATGTTCATATGCAACTTACACAAGCTGGAATCAAGATTGCCGGGAGAAGTGTCAATAACCTCAGATATGCAGATGACACCACCCTTATGGCAGAAAGTGAAGAGGACCTGAAAAGCCTCTTGATGAAAGTGAAAGTGGAGAGTGAAAAAGTTGGCTTAAAACTCAACATTCAGAAAACGAAGATCATGGCATCTGGTCCCATCACTTCATGGGAAATAGAGGGGGTAACAGTGGAAACAGTGTCAGACTTTATTTTGGGGGCTCCAAAATCACTGCAGATGGTGATTGCAGCCATGAAATTAAAAGACGCTTACTCCTTGGAAGAAAAGTTATGACCAACCTAGACAGCATATTCAAAAGCAGAGACATTACTTTGCTGACTAAGGTCCATCTAGTCAAGGCTATGGTTTTTCCTGTGGTCATGTATGGATGTGAGAGTTGGACTGTGAAGAAGGCTGAGCGCCAAAGAATTGATGCTTTTGGACTGTGGTGTTGGAGAAGACTCTTGAGAGTCCCTTAGATTGCAAGAAGATCCAACCAGTTCATTCTGAAGGAGATCAGCCCTGGGATTTCTTTGGAAGGAATGATGCTAAAGCTGAAACTCCAGTACATTGGCCACCTCTTGAGAAGAGTTTTTTCATTGGAAAAGACTCTGATGCTGGGAGGGATTGGGGGCAGGAGGAGAAGGGGATGACACAGGATGAGATGGTTGGATGGCATCACTGACTCTATGGACGCGAGTCTGAGTGAACTCCGGGAGCTGGTGATGGACAGGGAGGCCTGGCATGCTGTGATTCATGGGGTCACAAAGAGTTGGACATGACTGAGTGACTGAACTGAACTGATGCAACTTACATAATGTTACAAACTAACATTACAACAATATAGAATTAAAAACAAAAAAAGCCAGAGGCTGATTTAAATAAGAAACTTAAGGCAAAAAAGGCAAGCGATAGGAAGTGGCATTTAATCTGCACTCTAAAGGATAATTAGGACTGGTCAGGTATTTACAGGGTGGCAGGAATGGAAGTTTATAGAAGGCAGAGAGAATCTAAGAGCAAAGGGTTAAGAAATTAAAAAGAGGGGCTTCCCTGGTGGTGTCGTGATAAAGAATCCACCTGCCAATGCAGGAGACATGGGTTCAATCTCTTATATGGGGACAATCCCACATGCCATGGAGCAACTAAGCATGTGAGCCACAACTAGAGAGCCTGTGCTCTAGAAGAGTCCAGGAGCCACAACTACTGAAGCCTGCATGCCCCGAAGTCCGTGCTCTACAACAAGAGGTGCCCCTGCTTGCTGCAACTGGAGAAAAGTCCAGGCAGCAACAAAGACCCAGCATGGTCAAAAATACATACATATATAAAATTTTTTAAAAAGAAAAAGTTCAGTCCTTGGGTACACTTGGGAAAAAGATGAAGATAAGAATGAAGACACACAGAGGGCTAAATTATGGAGGGTCTTACATGTTCTGCAAAGGAATTTTAAATGTTTTCTATAGGTGATGTATGTCTTAATGAGGGACTTTTATCTGGGAAATGATAAGACCACTATGGAAAGACCACACTGGGGTACTTTGGAAGACAAAAGGAGTAGAATCAAGATCAACAAGGTTGGTAGTGCAACAGTTTACATAAAAGCAATGAAGGCTTTTAAATAAATCTGATGACAACGAAGGAAGAAACATACTTGAAAATTAGGAAGAATGGCAAATAAGTAAACCATATATCCTCACTTCCTACACCTGTGCTGACAGTACTGTGTTAGAAATGCACTCATATCTTCAAACGTGCAGAAGCTAAGAAAAAAGTGCAGGAATTATGATTTTATCTTTTTACCCCTTGAAACATAGCACAGTGCCTGGCTTCCAGTAACTACTCAATAACTTTTTTTTTAAAGAATAAATAAATGCATGCTAGCTAGCCAATTTAGCTTGCAGTTAAATATAATACAACCAAGATAGTAGGTAAATCCTTATGATCTCAAAGAAGTAACCAAGCATCTAGCCTTCGCCTGGCTAGTCAAGTAACCTTTCTCTTACTACTACAGACTCCTGCTAAAATCAAACATTTGGATAAAAACAAAGTACTTCCCAGACAAAGGAGGGCTATCAGATACAGAGAGCTATCAGAAAAAATGGAAAAATCGATTAGTTCTGAGAGAAACCAGCAGAAATAGGAGCGATTTCTGAAAAGATTAACATATGTAAGACAAAGGAAGGATTTAGGCAGATGACAGAAAGTGCAGAGGCATGAAAAAGATGACATATTTAGGAAACATTAAGTGCAGTTTCAAAATTTAAATTCCTAGCTGAAAAAATGTAAGAGAAACACCAAAGCAGATACTGTACACTTGTTTATACTGATAATGACCAAAATTTGATAATGTTCATATCCAATAAATTAATTTTCTTACTTTTTACAACAAAGTTCAAATTTATTTTGTTATAAAGAAAAGAATGATTTAGCATTCCTGTAAATCCATTTCATATATTTATTAAACATTTAAAAAAAATAAAATGATTAACATGACCAATTTAGCCTTTGTGTTAAACACAACACACAAATATCACACACACAAAAATAACTTTTTCTAAAAAGAAACATATTTATTTTATCAGCATCTAAAAAATACATAGAACTGACTATATGAAATTGAGCACCCTTGCATATGAAATTACTTACCTGATAAGCACTTCTATTAGAGACCATGTCCCTTTCATACAAGTTGGACACTGAAACAACTCTAAGTAATATGCTGACATGGCTGGGGACTTCCAAGGAGGGTGAAGGTGAAGAAGAGCTGACAATATATGAAAGTATCGACCAGAAACGTATCTATGTTATCCTATTATTTAAAAACAAAGAAAGAAAACAAGATGGCTAAAAGTACAGTTTACCAGCTAACTTAGTTTAAAACTTTAATAACCCAGATCTAACTTTCTTGGCAAAAATATGTGTTTGGACAAAGGAGAACAGTTGGGAGTATTATGTTTAGCTAATGGAATACTGCAACTGAGAGAGAGGCATACGCTAAACAAGCATCTACATACTAGATAATCTCAGCTCCTGGGACTAATTTATATGAAAATTAGTGAACTTTCTTGAAACTTATATGAAATGGATATATATGAAAGTCTATTTTACTTCTCATGATTATACTGAGATTGAGTCCCCAAATGCGACTTGAAATCAACTAAAGAAACTTTACATGCAACATTCTAGTCTGATACAGCTTAAACCACTAGAAATCTACCTTTGAAAAGGTATTTTCATTGGTTTTCACAGTTTAAAGAGTAAATTCAGTATCTACATATACTATGAATAAAAACGATTACCAATGTACTGAGTAATTTACTAAATGACCTTCTAGATCTCTGAAATTTGATTTTTACATTACTGCCACAGAAAAAAATTTAGAAAAATATTAAAACACTCAGAAGTATAGAGTTTAAAAACAAAAGAAATAGTAATAAATGGGTGTCTCATTTCTCATTAAAATGAGGGAAACAAGGAAGAGAAAATTATACATAATAATATAAACATGCAAAAGTAACTATAAATATGCCAGAAAAAGGAGAAAATTTGCATTTTAACATTCTTTGAAAGACCATAAATACGTAAGACTGCTCTTACCTGTAGAATGTTTTCTAGAAGAGCATGGAGAAGGTAAACAGGAGGGACATAATGTGCTTGCAAAGAGGAAAGTTCCTCAATTGCTTCTTTAAAAAACTGTCCTTCTATGAGGCTTTCAATTAAATTTAATATTCCTCGTGGAAATTCAGCATTTTTAACCTACATAAGGAAAGATGCTATGACTCAAAAGGAAGAGGAAAATTGTGATATGAAATTTCAAATTAGTAAGGAGCCTGAATTTCCTCATCTGTACAATGAACAATCTCTGGTCTCACTACCTCACTAGGTTATTATGTGGTTCAAAAAGAATGATTTATATCAATGTGTTTTACAACAATAAAATTGTATTGCAAAATTTATACATTGTTAATTGTTCTATTTACTAGTTTTTGTCACGCTAAATAGTATAGGGAAATATTACCTCTAAAGAAAACTTCAAAAGGCATTTGCAAAGTCTGGCTGATAATGAGACTTCAGTTAGAAGTACAACTAAACAAAGTTCTTTTTTTTAATCAAAAAATATTTATTTATTTTTAATTGATTGATGATTGCTTTACAATACTGGTTTGATTTCTGTCACACATCAACATGAATTAACCATATGTTTATATATGTCCCTTCTCTCTTGAATTTCCCTCCCACCTTCCTCCCATTTCCACCCCTCTAAGTTATTACAGAGCTTCAGTTTGAGTTCCCAGCGTCATACAGCAAATTCCCATTGGCTGTCTATTTACACGTTAGTGCATATACACACAGTTTTATTTAGGTGCAAAATTACTTTTTGTTGTTCTTTTAAACTTATAAGCAAACTGTGTCTATTAACATACACTAAATATATTAAGATGTCATCAAGTACAATCAATATTTGCAAAAAAAAATTGCTGTTAACATAAAATCACTCTAAAGAGGCAAGAGTTTCACAAAATAGGTCCTCCTTGATCAAAATATTTTTAACAATAAAAGTGACTACTTTGACTAGTTGAGAATCAAGAATACTGTGAAAAACTAAATAAAGAAGTCAATTTTGAAGGAATGAAGGATACAAAGAAAATACTATACTCATAAATATTATACTGAAAATTTAATCTAAGTAGTAATTATGAAAGCTATGAAATGTATGAATAGAGATACACAACTCACCTGTGATGCATATAAATTTTTAATTCTTATCAATTTTTATTATTGCATAGAATTGTTCTGAGCTTTGATAGAGTACTATTTTTTTTTCATATCTGATGAGAGAAACTACATTTCAAATCTGATAGGAATCTTTGTCTTGCTAACAGCACATTTCTTTACATCAAAAAAAAAAAAAACACCTAAAAATAGGGGATTCCCTGATGGCTCAGAGGTAAAGAATCCATCTGCCAGTACAGGAGACACAGTAAGGATCTTCCTTAATCTGGGAAGATCCCACATGCTGTGGATAATATAGGGCCCATGTGCTGTAACCACTGAGCCCGAGCTCCGTAACGAGAAGGCAGGGCAAGGAGCAAGCCGAGCACTGCAGCAAGAGGAGCCCCGGCTCACCAACGCTGGAGAAAAGCCTGTGCAGCGATGAAGACCCAGCACAGCCAAACAAACCAGAAAACCCAGAATAATAAAACGTAAAGCTCCTTTCGGAGAAGGCAACGGCACCCCACTCCAGTACTCTTGCCAGGAAAATCCCATGTGCAGAGGAGCCTGGTAGCCTGGAGTCCAGGGGGTTGCTAAGAGTTGAACACAACTGAGCGACTTCACTCTCACTTTTCACTTTCACGCACTGGAGAAGGAAATGGCAACCCACTCCAGTGCTCTTGCCTGGAGAATCCCAAGAATGGGGGAGCCTGGCAGGCTGCTGTCTATGGGGTCGCACAGAGTCGGACACGACTGAAGTGACTTAGCAAAGCTTCTTTCTGTACCCATTACCATCTTACTCCAAATCTCTTACCTCAACATTGTATGCTGGTTGTTTATCTATTCTAATGCCGCGGTATCTTACAGCCTACAAAACAAAAATTGTTAATTAAACATTTTTAGGTCGAAAAATACACTTCAGCTTACAAAGTTTAAAACCTTGGCCAAACATACAAAACAGATTCGGGAAGACATTAATAGATGTAACTGATCTGATTCTCATGTTTACTAGTGACCTCTATCATTTTAGGGAGATGGCATTCTCTTGAGTATGAACAGTTTCTTTTTTCCCCTTTCTAAAAGAAAAGAGATTAAAAAATAAGGTCATATTCACTTTCAAGACCTGAAGAGGTCCACTGTCCTTAGTATTTGAATTATTAGAAATATACATGGAGAGAGCATTTTGTACAAAAAATACATAGGAAAAAAATGTAGTCGTGTTTTATACATAATCACAGGTAAAATCTTCCTCTATTGTTGTCAAATATCACTAAGCTTGCATTTGTCTAAAAAATTATACTGGAAAAATACTTGAAACAAACATGAAAAGAGAGAACACTCTGATTACATCAAGAGTTCTAGAAGCAATGGTATAAAACTACCTACTGGAAAAATACAGCAAAGAATACCAACAAGCCACTGGCAGAGGAAAAAATACACAAGCAGCAAGCAAAGGCATAAAATATGCTCCATCCTGCTACTAACACAAGGAATACAAATGAAAACAATGATAGGTATCTGGCTTCCACTTGGGGTATAGAAAGCTGGAACGAGAGGCGTTCCCACATTACAAATAATAAAAAGCTGGAAAATCTATGAAATCCTAATTTTACCTGAACCCTTCTGACAGCAGAGGTCTTAGTGCAACCAACTAAACAGAAATATGAAGAAAGACAGAAGCCTCCAAGGACATGAGTACTGATTTATCTGAGACAGTGAGTAGGAAGAGGAGGACTCTGATACAGTAGCTAAGAAAATTTTAGCTTAAATTTGTTGCCACTTGCTAATGGCCAAGCGTGGGACACAGTGAGAACAAAACCCTTGGGAATCAATAAAATGAGAGGCGTTTGCACTCAGTGGCATGATCTCCTCCATGGACCTCACTGTGTACTCGGGGAAAGGAAAAGAGGGACAGGATGGGAGACTAAAGTCAGCTTCCCAGGTGGTGAAGGCTGAAATGTGAAAGACAAGTGGCTGCTGTGGTCAAGGCAGCACAAGCCGTTATGTACCCTCAGGACACAGATGAAAACCAGTAAGCTGCTGAATAAAGGCAGGGGGAGAAAAGGCCTTTACTCTGAAGATGGGGAGAAGAGATGGTGATCCCACATCATCAGGGATACCCCATTACTTGGGGCAGGGCAAGAACCCTGAAAAAGCCCTTCCCCCAAACCCAGGGAGCCTCAAAGTTTTCCTCAAACTGAGGCTAAACCAAGAAACACCAACAGCTTACAGAGGTTCAGAAAACTCAGTTTATTCATGACATCACTGAGTTATAAACAGCAGAGAATTTATCAATTTACATTTTCTTACTCATTGTCCAAATACAAAAATTACTATTTAGAAAAATTAATGAACTAAGAAAATTATGTTAAGACATATTAAATATAATAAAATGACTCATTATTGTTATTATTATTACATATTGGTGACACTGCACAATGACAAGAAAACAACACAAAGCCAAATTCTACCTGAGCTCTATATATGTGTTTCCTTAAGGCATTCTTTAGGTCAACAATATCCACATCTGTCTTGATATCCTTGGTTTTTGATTCTTTGGCATGACCAGCAAAAATGGAATTCTTCCTTTCTTTCTGTATACACATAAGAACTACTTTAGACAATGTACCAAAGAGTGCTAACACAAATGCTAAGTATCACAATGGACAACGTAACACCAGAACACATTCATGAAGTGTTAATCACAGCAAAGATCCCTACAACCATATTAGAAAAAGATTACACAATGAAATTTAAAAAATTAAAAATAGTATGTTTTAATTGGAAAGTTTTACCTGATATTTACATGTTCCCTTCCTACGCATTTTCCTTTTAACCTATTCCAAATCTTTTCTGAAACCTCTCTTATTTTTGTTGTCATGTTCCCACAAAAATGGGGCTTCCCAGGTGGCACAGTGGTGAAGAATCGGCCTGCCAATGCAGGGGATATGGGTTTGATCCCTGGAGTAAGAAATGGCAACCCACTCCAGTATTCTTGCCTGGAGAATACCATGGACAGAGTAGCCAGGCAGGCTACAGGTCACAGGGTCGCAAAAGTCAGACATGACCGAGCATTCAAACCGCAGAACATGATTGTTTATTTACCTTTATCATTTTTCTGAAGATCCTTCTGAATACATGTAAACATACTATGGTTTATATGGTAAAACTGTTATACTCTAGAATAATTAGCTCAAGAAGGATCTCATTAAAAAAAAAAGATAGCAGGGCTTCCCTGGTAGCTCAGTGGTAAAAAATCCACCTGCAGGAGACAATGATTCTATCCACATGTCACAGAGCAAGGAAGTCCCTGCACCACAAATAATGAGCCTGTCCAGAGCCCGGGAGCCGCAACTCCTGAGTCCATGTGCCACAAGTAACTGACGCCTGCACACCCTAGAGCCAGTGCTCTGTAACAAGAGAAGCCACTGTAAAGAGAAACCCACACATCGCAACTAGACAACAGCCCTTGCTTGCTGCAACGAGAGAAGAGCCCACGCAGCAACGAAGATCCAGCACAGCTAGAAGTAAATAAAATGAATAAAATAAACATTTTTAAAAAGACAAGCTATCTTGTTAATAATGGTCTATACTATACCAAGGATGAACAAGATGAACTAAAATTTAGATTAGAATGTATTACTCAAACTACATACCATGTATTTTCCATTTTAAAAATTTTCCCCTTTTCCCAGAACCTCTCTTTTCCTTTTTGTCAGGAAAAACAAAACATATTTGAACATCTTGATCATTAATTCAAATTATTTCTGTACACATGTAAAAATACTTTCATTGTGAACCAAAGCTAATTATAAAATTATGAATATTATACCAGAAAAAAATGAGAAAATTCTTTCCGTAAGATGTACAGGTTACATTTGACATAGCAAGCAATCACAAAAATCAGATTATATGTAATGGTAATATTAAGGAAGAACCAGAGAAAATTAAAACTTTTAGCTTAGCTTACAAAATTTTACCTGATCTCTATAAATGTGCTTTCTTAAGGTACTCCTGTCATGTTCAATGTCCTTCCTGGAATCTCTTTCTTTCTCTTTTTTGCGTTTTTTCCTCAAAGTATAAATCCTTTGAATATCTTCATCTTTTTTAATTTCCTTCCACATATATTTAGATCAAAATTAAACAAATCTCAACATGAATGATGTACTTTACTAAATCCAAATAAATTCAAGAAAAGTTGAACTTAAAACACATTAAAAAATAGTTATATACAATAGGAAACTTCACCTACTGCTGGAGTGCGTATACATTAGTAAAGTATTTTGGAAAGCTTAGTAGATCATTACTTAGTTGTCATTACTTAGTAGAGTTCAACACGTACCTAGTTCTTATGACCTAGAATTCTCTCAGGCATATATCCTAGAGGAACTCTTGGACATGTGCACCAAGAATCAATAAGAAAATGTTCATAGTGCTCATAACAGAAATGCTCATAATTAAAAAACCAAACAATCCATCGAAAACAAAAAGAAACCCAAATACCTATCAATAGTTAAATGGATAAAAAGTATAACTGTGAAACAATGAAATATATGCACCAGCAAAAAAGCAAGTCACAGAAGATTACAAATACCATGAACTACAAAAAGTTCATTAACAGGCAAACTTATTGGGAGGGAAAATAACATATAGGTAGGTAGTAAAACTATAATGAAAAACAAGAAAATAATTAAAACAAATTCCAACACAGACGTTACCTATTATGGATAAGAGGAAGAAAAAGGGACACGGTTTGGAAATGACACACAGCATGATGTTCAAAAGTTCGGAATGCTCTATTTCTTAACATACATTCACCATTTTACTCTTTCAAAAACTGTACACAAATCCTTTATCAACACATATACACACAGTTCAGAAGAAACAACTTCATAAATGACAATATTAGAAAAGAGTATAAAATACAGATAACTTTTAATTGGGAAGGTCTTACCTGATTTCCATAAGTATGCCTTCCTAAGGCATTTCTCATTTTAACAAATTTCAAATTTTTCCTAGAATCTCTGAATTTTTCTTTGCTCTGATGTTCAGTCAAAATAGAACTAACAGTAACATCTTCATCATGATTTTTCATTTCTTTCTGCATGTTTGTGAAAATACTTTAGTTAGAGCACAGATTAAGAAAGCCTCAACACAACCAATGCAAGTCAAAACAAAAATCTCACTCCAGGTTTTATAAAACATATACATAAAATTAAACAGAGTATTATGCATTATATTACATTTTAGCTATACTATGATGAAGCAGAAAAATACAGATATTTAGTTCTCAAAGTGTTTGCGCATATATTTCATCTGGGTATTTTGTTAACTTAATCTTTCTTGGAATCTCTGCTTTTTAAAAAAGTTGCCATACGCTTAATCAAAGCAGATTTGGTTATCTTCATTATTTTCCAAGTATTTGTGAAATACGCTGGATATCGAATAGTTTTCCCATTATTTAGGCATATCAAATTAAACATCTCAGAAAATCTCCGTATAGGCAATAGATATGATAACATTGTGCTCAATCACTTCGGTCCTGTCTGACTCTTTGCGACCCTGTGGACTGTAGCCCACAGGCTCCTTTATCCACGGAGATTCTCTAGGCGAAAATACTGGGTTGGGATGCCACTCCCTCCTTCAGGGGATCTTCTTCCCTCAGGGACTGGACCCACCAACATGTCTTTTGCATTGGCAGGCAGGTTCTTTACCACTAGCGCCAACCGGGGAAGCCCTATAATAATCAATATTATATTGTGTGTGTGTGTTAGTTGCTCAGTAGAGGTCAACCCTGTGATCCCATGGACTGTGCCTATCAGACTCTTATCTATATCCATGGAATTCTCCAGGCAAGAAGACTGAAGTGGGTAGCCACTCCCTTCTGTAGGGGATTTTCTCAACCATTAAACAAGATAAAAAGTATTGTAAACTATATTATTTATTCTTTATACAAAGAAACTTATTTAAAAAAATAGAAATTGCTACCTGAATTTGATAATACATTCTGCTGAGTTCTAAAAAGAACAAGATATTTACAGATGTATTCTTTTTACTTTTTAAAATTGAGATATAGCTGATGTACAATATAAGTTATAGGTGTACAACATTGTGACTCACAATTTTTAAAGGTTATACTCAACTTATAGTTATTATAAAATACTGGCTATATTCCCTGTGTTGTACGATACATCCTTGCAGCTTACTTCACACCTAATGGTGTGTACCTCTTATTCCCCGACTCTGATACTGCACTCTCCTGCCATCACCATTCCCTCTTTGCGCTGGGAACCACTAGTTTGTTCTCCATATCTGTGAGTCCATTTCATTTTTGTATTATTCACTAGTTTGCTTTACCTTTTAGATTCCAAATATAAATTATACTGCATTTGTCTTTCTCTGATTTACTTTACTAGTGTAACACCCTCCATCTGTGTGTGCTAAGTCACTGCAGTTGTGGCTGACTCTGCCACCTTATGGACTGTAGCCTGCCAGGCTCTTCTATCCCTGGGATTCTCCAGGCAAGAATACTGGAGTGGGTTGCCATGTCTTCCTCCAGGGGATCTTCTCAACCCAGGGATCAAACCCACAACTCTTGTATCTCCTGCTTTGGCGGGTGGGTTCTTTACTACTAGCACCACCTGGGAATCCAACTCCATCAATGCTGCAAATGGCAAACTTTCCTTTTGTTAACTAAGTAGTATTTCACACTATATGTGTATAAACACACACACATATATAATATGTGTATATCCCATCTTCTTGATCCTTTCCCTTGTTGATGAACACTTAGGCTGCTTTCACATCACGGCAGTTTCTTTCTTCCCTAATATGTACCCAGGGATGAAAACTGCTTAGTCAAGTGGTAGTTTCAGTTTTAGTTTTTCTGAGAAACTGTCATACTATCTTCTACAGTGGGTGTACCAATTTATATTCCCACCAACAACTATTCTGTGAAAAAAAAACAGGAAAAATTGCAAAAATATTTTAAACTCTTGGAATATGTTACTCTCTCCACATACGATTTTGTAAGGTACTATTTAGTTGTGGAAGTTTCAAATTGTTCCTATAATTCTCAAGAAAAAAACGACAGATGCAGTAAAAACAAATTTTAATTTCTTTCTAATCACATTAAAAAACAGTTTAGACTGTTTTAGTTGCTTCTGCTATCTGAAAAGTTTTAGTTGAGAGCCACATATACACTTTCTGAAGGTACTTTTTATTGCTTCAAGTTCAGAGTCCTTCCTGTTTTTGTTTTCTATATTTAATCAAAGTAGAAGTCCCTTATGCCACTGAAGAAAACGTGATCTACATGCAGTAAAATACCTGAATTTAGACCATATATTTAGACCAATACATATATTGCTGACTCCTTTGTAAGACACACATTACATTCAACATATAGAGTTGTTTTATGTAATTATCATGTCTTGAGAAAACACTATGTATTAGAAACTGAATTTCTAAATGTACATATGTATTACTTCAATAAGAGCTTCAAAACAGACATAGGAAAGTATCTGTGTTCAAATTATAGAATGAAAATCAGATTTGGGTTCCAATACCAGCTCCGTGATGCCAAAATCAGTGTTTTTCTACCAAATAACACCTCTCCTACAATTTTGAAAGAAAAATCAGAAATATAGAAAATTTTTGTTCTTTTAGATGATAAAATGTTACCTGTGTTCTGCACATGGTCTCTTTTAAGGTACCTTTCATTTCAAGAAATCCCATATTTTCCCAGAAATCATTGCTTTTTTCTTGACTGCTATGGATCTTCCAAGTAGAATTGGTTTGGGAATCTTCATCATTATGAATTTCTTTCTGTATGGATGTAAAAATGGTTCAGGCAACCAATGAAGTATAATTTCAACATTATATATACTCTATGTGATATCCAATTTTATAATTGCAAAATATTTTAGAGGTCACTAGAAAAAATGAACCTAAATCGAAGTTTATTAAACAACAGTAAATTCCTTGAAGGGAAAAAAAATCATTACAACAAAGGTCCTGAATAAACTAGCAGTAAAAATGTATCTCAAGAAAAGCTAATGTTTTGTTAGTCTAGTAACAGGCAACTCTTTTTATAAATAATCACAAAAATATTTTATTTAATCCCTTACCAAGTTACAATCTATTTCAAAATTTTCTGATTATAGATTATTTCTGATTATTTTTCAGCTTTTTACTAATAAGACTTATTTGCAATCTATCACACAAAGAAAACAGAATAGTTGAACTCACAGCTTTTACTTGAATATTAATAAGCAATTATCTTCACCAAACTCTATCTCAAACACATTTCTCTTGCTAAGAAATCTAAACTGATATTATAACTACCTACTAATAATAATTTTTTAAAAAGCTGCATGTGTACTTATATATATTATTCTAGAAGTTTAGTAACATAAAGAATTGAGAATAAAGATGAATTCAAGTACTTATGCAAGGATATCCAGAGACTGACCATCTTTACACAGAGACTGGAGAATCACTGTCCTCCTAGGGAGCAATTATGAAAGAGCCAAAATGTGCTAAGGCCTGTGGTGTGGTCTCTGGTTCCCTTTCATTTGTTCTGGGCTTCCTGTATGGATGTGAGGGCACTTTGGCAGCCTGCAATCCTGCCCCCAGAGAACAACCCCTAAGAGTAGCTAATTACATTTTTTCAGTTACTCAGGAAAGCAAAATGGAAAACTAAGAAAAATGAAAACTTTCCTTCTTTCCTGCTCCTAGAATCAAGGTAAGTATTAGTCCTGTCTCTTATACACATCTAGATGTGTATAAGAGACAGATATAGAGCTGGACCGGGCCGAGTAAGGCGAGCTGCCTGGCCTCCCGCACATGACGCAGAGGGGACAGCTGGGCTGAGGCCCCCTCCCAGAGCAACCTTGACTCAGCCCCTGGGGTTCATGGGACTGGGGTAGGGTGGCTCGGTCCTCCCTGAAAGATGAGGGCCTCCCTGCTTCCTCTGTAAACGGAGCACAGTGAGGCCTTCACTGCTTTCCTTCGTGTAGGTGATGCCCCTCAAACTACTAGCACCACCTGGGAATCCAACTCCATCAATGCTGCAAATGGCAAACTTTCCTTTTGTTAACTAAGTAGTATTTCACACTATATGTGTATAAACACACACACATATATAATATGTGTATATCCCATCTTCTTGATCCTTTCCCTTGTTGATGAACACTTAGGCTGCTTTCACATCACGGCAGTTTCTTTCTTCCCTAATATGTACCCAGGGATGAAAACTGCTTAGTCAAGTGGTAGTTTCAGTTTTAGTTTTCTGAGAAACTGTCATACTATCTTCTACAGTGGGTGTACCAATTTATATTCCCACCAACAACTATTCTGTGAAAAAAAAACAGGAAAAATTGCAAAAATATTTTAAACTCTTGGAATATGTTACTCTCTCCACATACGATTTTGTAAGGTACTATTTAGTTGTGGAAGTTTCAAATTGTTCCTATAATTCTCAAGAAAAAAACGACAGATGCAGTAAAAACAAATTTTAATTTCTTTCTAATCACATTAAAAAACAGTTTAGACTGTTTTAGTTGCTTCTGCTATCTGAAAAGTTTTAGTTGAGAGCCACATATACACTTTCTGAAGGTACTTTTTATTGCTTCAAGTTCAGAGTCCTTCCTGTTTTTGTTTTCTATATTTAATCAAAGTAGAAGTCCCTTATGCCACTGAAGAAAACGTGATCTACATGCAGTAAAATACCTGAATTTAGACCATATATTTAGACCAATACATATATTGCTGACTCCTTTGTAAGACACACATTACATTCAACATATAGAGTTGTTTTATGTAATTATCATGTCTTGAGAAAACACTATGTATTAGAAACTGAATTTCTAAATGTACATATGTATTACTTCAATAAGAGCTTCAAAACAGACATAGGAAAGTATCTGTGTTCAAATTATAGAATGAAAATCAGATTTGGGTTCCAATACCAGCTCCGTGATGCCAAAATCAGTGTTTTTCTACCAAATAACACCTCTCCTACAATTTTGAAAGAAAAATCAGAAATATAGAAAATTTTTGTTCTTTTAGATGATAAAATGTTACCTGTGTTCTGCACATGGTCTCTTTTAAGGTACCTTTCATTTCAAGAAATCCCATATTTTCCCAGAAATCATTGCTTTTTTCTTGACTGCTATGGATCTTCCAAGTAGAATTGGTTTGGGAATCTTCATCATTATGAATTTCTTTCTGTATGGATGTAAAAATGGTTCAGGCAACCAATGAAGTATAATTTCAACATTATATATACTCTATGTGATATCCAATTTTATAATTGCAAAATATTTTAGAGGTCAGTAGAAAAAATGAACCTAAATCGAAGTTTATTAAACAATAGTAAATTCCTTGAAGGGAAAAAAAATCATTACAACAAAGGTCCTGAATAAACTAGCAGTAAAAATGTATCTCAAGAAAAGCTAATGTTTTGTTAGTCTAGTAACAGGCAACTCTTTTTATAAATAATCACAAAAATATTTTATTTAATCCCTTACCAAGTTACAATCTATTTCAAAATTTTCTGATTATAGATTATTTCTGATTATTTTTCAGCTTTTTACTAATAAGACTTATTTGCAATCTATCACACAAAGAAAACAGAATAGTTGAACTCACAGCTTTTACTTGAATATTAATAAGCAATTATCTTCACCAAACTCTATCTCAAACACATTTCTCTTGCTAAGAAATCTAAACTGATATTATAACTACCTACTAATAATAATTTTTTAAAAAGCTGCATGTGTACTTATATATATTATTCTAGAAGTTTAGTAACATAAAGAATTGAGAATAAAGATGAATTCAAGTACTTATGCAAGGATATCCAGAGACTGACCATCTTTACACAGAGACTGGAGAATCACTGTCCTCCTAGGGAGCAATTATGAAAGAGCCAAAATGTGCTAAGGCCTGTGGTGTGGTCTCTGGTTCCCTTTCATTTGTTCTGGGCTTCCTGTATGGATGTGAGGGCACTTTGGCAGCCTGCAATCCTGCCCCCAGAGAACAACCCCTAAGAGTAGCTAATTACATTTTTTCAGTTACTCAGGAAAGCAAAATGGAAAACTAAGAAAAATGAAAACTTTCCTTCTTTCCTGCTCCTAGAATCAAGGTAAGTATTAGTCTGAATGTATAATTTCCATTAAGGACAACTATAATGGGTATAAACTGAGTTTTTGGCTTCAGATATCACATTGTTGATAATGAGGACAGATCCTCAGGCTTAGATCAAAGAATGTCTAAAATACAGGATGCATTAACCACAGTTAGATTCCAGTTACCTAGAATATATATGCAAAAGAACATACCATTATCGTTAGCAACTAGGGAAGAACATACTGTTTTCAAAATATATTTAAACATCCATTTCAGATGCTATATACTCATCTGTGTATTAAAATGTATAATTAAAGTATCCTATTTAAGTTAAATAGTTAAAAACCAGAACCTGATAAACTATGACATTTTAAATGACACCAAATGTGAAACTTTAGAAATTAATTTATTTTCTACAGTGCTAAACATATAATTATCTCCAAGCCACTAATATGTTCTCCAAAGGGCTACCCTTGTGAAAAATATGGGCATTATTTATCTGCAAATATTCCTTATTCTTTATTTTATGAATATTTTAGTGCCAGCTATACACTAAGCACTGTGTTAGGTATCTGTCTCCTACAGGATTTGGGAAAAGACGGCCATGTCTAATTTTCTTCATATAGTATAATGCATTTCCCAAACAGAGGAGCAAAAGCTTACCAATTCTGTAAATTATTTTACTAAGAGGGTAAAACAGTGTGGCAATGATAGCTGCCTTGGGTTCTGATTCACATACTTAGCTTTGTTTTCTATTTTAAAACAGGTATGGCTATGATTTGATCCCCAATAGATAAGGCTTTTCTTTGATTAAGCCATACAAGTTGTCATACAACTTCAGTGAATTCACAAGACTGGATGGAGAGTCAGAGAGGTCAAGTAATCAGAACAAGCACCTTTTAAGTGCCCTGTGCTCTACATGGCTTTTTTTTTTTTTTTTTTGGCCACATCCTGTAGCTTGTGGAATCTTAGTTCCCTGGCCAGGGATTGAACCCAGGCCCCTTGGAAGTGCTGAGTCCTAACACTAGACCACCAGGGAATTCCCAGTGTTCTACAGGGTTTTTAACTAGTACGTATCCTCAGATTCTTAAGCTGGATCTCATAACCCAAGAATGATTACTAGTGCATGGTAATCTTTACAACATTAACTATTTTTAACTACCCAGAAAGAGACCAGGTAAGAATCAAGGAAAGCTATTAATACTCAAAACAAGAAAAGAGGAGACTCAAGGAGAGCTGTCTTAAAATTTTTTAAGTGCTTGCTCTTGCATTTGTGGTCTGATAAGATAGTTGTAAGATCATGGGAAAATTATTAAACTCAATTATACTTCACTAACCATAAAATGGGGCCATAATACATACCACATAGGAACATATGGTTTAAAATAAGACTAAGTGTAAAAAGTGCTTAGTATAGTGCCTGTCACATAGTAATCAATAAATAAATAGCCTAGAGTAACAGTTATAATAATTTTTATAACAACCAAAGTAAGGTAAGTATTGGTTTTTACATATAAAGGAAGAAATTCCATCACAGAATAAATGACTGTACTATTGTTAATTAATAAGTTACAAATCTAGGCCAACAATTAGTTGATCTGGAACAAAAAGTGTGTATTTTTTTCAATTATTACTGCTGTATTTCCATAAGAGCTTTCTGTAGTTCATCTTATTTCTTAGGCTGAAAATCAAAAGAAATTTTGAATATTCATAAGGATCCTTTTCTTTTTGTGAATCTTCCTTGGGCCAAACAACTGAGATTCATTAGTCACTGACTCTTCTGTATCTCTATACCTTGCATGTGATTTTACCAATGCACAATACACACCAAACTGTAATTAACAGTTTCCACATTTTGTTTTTGCAAGTTCTGTTTTCGAAATCTGGCAGGTGGTCTTTTTCATTTTCCACAGTGCACAGAAGAGAGCCTGGTAAGCAAAAGTCTTCAATCGGTATCTATAAACTTGAACTAAATAATTCCTGATTCTGTTACTAACTGACTTTCCAGAAAGTTAAGGAGATTAAACAAAACTATTTCTTCTAAACAACTGTTTAATTGTTACTTTTAGCTCAGTCATTTTATATGGCAACCCTTCTTAGAGGACACTTCAGAATCCATCTAATGAGGACTGTATTACATTCTATGCCAAAGAGGTTATGAATGGTTATAAACTAACTCTCAGCTGTCTACTCCAGAGTTCATAAAAAATGTATGCTAAAACAAATATAAGTTAGAGACTGTCTTTAAGTTTGCTTGATACCCTATTGCTGCCCTCAAGTACTTCAGCAGTTGAATGTGACTGTAGTCAGACTATTGCAAAATAAGATGATAAAGTACATCATTACATTTTTTCATGTCTTTCGATAGAAAAAGGGGAATTTAGACACTTTTTCTAATTTAGTTAAGAATGGTTCTCATTCTGTTGACAGTTAACACTACCTTTAAACCATTTAGATACATCAGATAGGATGCTTTTAGCTCCAATTAACAGAAAACCAATTCAAAGTAACGTAAACAGCATGGAAATTCCTACCTCACAGAAAGGCAATGTGGTCCAGTGCTAAGGCAGGCTTCAGGGCTGACTAATCCAGCACCTCCAGTATCTCTCTGGGAGTCTACAGTCTGTCTCTAAACTCTGACTACAGGATTGGTTTCATCCTAAGGCTACTTCTTCTCATGGTCAAAGAATGGCATTTTTCCACTTCACATCTAACAGACGCCAGACTGCCAGAGGCTTTTTTCAGAATGAAAAAGAAACTTCCCAGAAGCTCTTACATACCTCTCTGTATGTCCCATGAATTAGAACTGGTTGACATGCCCATTCCTAGACCAATCACTGTCAAGGACAATGAGATTATCCACAGTCCAAGCAGATCCATCCTCTGAACAAGGTTAAATTTCCAATCCACACTGCTGCTACTCAGTAGGGAAAGGTAATTACAGAATGATATATTACATCTACTCTTGGAATACTCAAGGGTCATTCATAATTTCTCTATTAATCCAACAAATATACATATGAGGATTCATGTGCCAGGCTCATGCAAAATGATTCAGATATAACTATGGAAAAGACAGACATCATCTTTGAGGACACAGTGCTTTTGGTTTATTAACCGATGGGGGAAAAGACATTAACCAGATAACCAGCCAATTAACTAATTAATTACAAATGTGATGAGTACTATAAAGCAAAATAATGATATCAGAACATATTATAGGTGGACCTAACTATCGTAATAAGAAGGCCAGGGAGGCTTTCTTGAAGAGGCAACACTATAACTGCAAACTGAATGACGAGCAGAAAGTAGGCGAGCACAGGGACCGAGAGAGCAGTGAGTAGAGCGGAGCTTTTCAGGAAGAGAAAATAGCTCTGCAGAAGGTGACTGAGGTAGGAGCAGCTTAACCTGTTTAAGAAATTGGGAGAAGGCAGTTACAGTCTAGCAAGCATAGGAAAAAGTAGAGCAGGTTACAGCTGCAAAGGTAGGAGTGACAGGAACCCTGTGGGAACTTAAAGCCATGTTAGAGGTTTACAACTTGATCCTATGGCAATAGGAAGCCAGTGGAGAATTTTAAGTAGGAAAGTGACAGCATCAGAACTATTTCAGGAAGAGCATTTTAGCTGTTCCCTCTGAATGAAGCTGAGTGGACTAGAGCAACAAAAGGTAAGAGTTATTAGGAAATCAGCAAGAGTAGCAGCAAAGAACAACAGGGAGTGTAAAAAGGAGCTGATTCCAGCACAGGGACAGGAGGATGGACTGAACATGATATTAGCGCAGCAGAGAAGTAGTTTACTCAAGACGTATTCAGAATAAAATCAATAGGGTTTGGTAGCTGACAAGACGTGGGGAATAAAGGAAAGCAAGGTTTCAAGTGTGATTCCCAAGTTTCTAATATAAATTATTAAATAAAGGTTGTATACTATCTATTGAAATAGGAAACACTAAAGGAGCTAATTTTCCCTAGAAGACCAAGATTCAATTTTTAGACATACTGCAGGTTCTCTTCCATCCTGAGCGAACCTTCTAAAAATTTTTTCTGTGCTTACTTTCAAAATAATTCTTCTAGGGTTATTTCCATTCAGACAACTTAAGGAGTGGTTTGTGTACCAATTGGGGAGATGCTGGTAGAGGAAGAGGACAGGAAAACATTTCTGAATTCTTAGAAACAGCTTTCTCTTTTCCAGTGGGAGAATACGTGAAGAATTCTCACATGATACTATAGCCCACTGATGTTTTATTTATACTGATTCAAAATGGTTAATATTATTTTATAATAAACATCACCAAAGCACTGAAAACAAAAGTAGAGACCCTGGATAAGACAAATTTTAAATGTAGTAAGCAAGCTCCTTTTAGCTTTATCAGAAGTATTTTCAAATATTTAAATAATTCAGAGTAATTGCCTTAAAAATATCATTTTAATTCTAATATTTTCAAAACTCAGAACATAATTTGATTTTATATATTCACTATATCAATTTTATAAAATAAAAATTTTAAAATGCTTAAAAAAAAAAACTTACCTCTAAAAGAAAATCTTCTAGATACTGAATTGGATAGAACGGAGCCTTAAAGTCATCTTTTTCTTGTTCAGCCTTGATTCTTGCATTACTGGCAATCACATGAGTTATTCCTGTCGGTGAATGTTTTGGTAAAATAACATTTGCTTTTCCAGCCTCCAAAACTCTAAAATGTAAACAGTATAGAAAAGTGTATTAAAAAGAAAATATTAAGCCAAATTATCTAAATCAATTACTTCCCAGGAGTATGTGCAGAACTTTCTGAAAGGAATTAACTTCTTTGGTCTATTTGAGTACCATGAAGAATAATTACTGCAATGACTCCCTAAACTGTTAAGTTTTTCAGAACAGATGCTTAAGAAATCATGCTATTTTCTCTATTTATCCATTTCTTGATATGGGGAAAGTTTTTAAGAATCAAGAATACTAAGTTTATTTCCTAAGTAAAAGTCACCTCTATAAGCCAAAAAAGGAAGAAGTCTAAGAGAGTATTTTACCTCAAAAAGCAACATACCTCCAAAAAAAACCATTCTGAATCACAAAAAATGGAATTAAAGTTGCCAACCTTCTTCTAAAAATTTACCTTTTGAAAAAGTTTAACTTTGATCTATATTAAGAAATACGTTTTATATTTAGGTTCAAAAGACAGACACATACCCAAAGTTTCATTAAAGTTCATTACTGCTGAGGATTTAGAAAACTACAAAAGAACACTGCTATGACCTTCAATAACAAAAAGTCAAATAATCCACAAAAGCATAACTTTTCATGAACTCAGAGAACTGAGATAAGCCAATTAAGAAACTGAATTTCTAAAGGAGCACTCAGCACCTTTGTGAAGAGACTGGATGCCCAAACTATTACTTTTGCCAGAGCTTAGGACAGAAGTAGCCACCATAAATGCAAGTAAGAGTCTGGTAATATTTAAATAAGTTTAAAGGCCAAGTGTACATAATACGGCAGTTTAGAATAACTGAGAATCCCTGACACATGAAAGGATGTCCCCTCAGTTGCAAGCTCTTTGCCCTCAGCTTTATTAAGGATTCCTGAAAAAGATTAGGAGCAAGTAACAGCAGGAATCCCAGATGGTAGTGAAGGTGGGCCAGTGGGGACTGCCTGACAACAAGAAACAGACATAAAACCAGAACCACTTCCCTGGCTCCATCTCTCTTATGAAGCAGAAGCCGAAAGCCATCTGGGTAAGAGAAAAGTTTTTTGACTTCAGAACCCAGGAAAAGATGCACTGGTTTTTGGAAGAGTGGAAGTTAAAACACATCTGCCTTTGGGGAAGGGGTAGGAAAGCCTCCTGCGATGCAGCCCAAAGAGACTGGATAGAGGAGAGAAGCAAAAGCCACCTGTCCCTGGAGAGGGGGCAGGAATGCCACTTGGGCCTAGGTCCCTGCACTTATACAAAGCAGACACCTAAAGCTGTGGGAGATGTGGGATTTTTCTTTTACTGCCTACCAGACAAGGGAGAATTTGGCTGTCATGGCCTCATTGAGACAGAAACAATAGGTGTTAACTCAACCTGAGACCAAGAAGAATGCTTAAGACTAAAGCTTATCCAATGGACAAAAACACACCAACCCTTATCCTCCAGCTAAGAAATGAGTAAGAAGCAACAGCGGAAGGATACACATAATTAAATGTGTAAAAGCACAAGCAATATTTTTGGATGATGTAAAATTTAGAGATCTTGATTGTAGTATGGTAACATAGGAGCACAAATTTATCCAAACTCATCAAAATGTACACTAAAAAATTTTGCATTTTACAGTCTATACATTACACTTCAGTAAAAATAACAAAAAGCCCTCAGACTACCCCCTTCCTGCAAAAAAGTCACAACAGTCTTGAAACACACTTTACTAAATAAGAAGTCTTAAAATATCATGCAAAATATAAAAAGAAATGAAATGATGAGAGAAACAGTATGAACCATGAAGACATTACATAAACTTAGAAAAAACTCTTTGTGTAATGTAATACATTTACAAAAATCTGTTAAGTGCTTCACAACTGAAAACAAATATCTCCTAATTAAAAAAAATTTTTTTACTTGAGTTGGCCTAGAAATAACACAGAAAATAAAACAGAGACCCTGAGAATAATGCAGTGCTATAAAGTAGATTCTGTTCCATTAGACACATAATACTTAAATGAGCAGACCAGGCAATCAACAAGTAAATCACCATGGTTCCTTTTGGAATTAATGAGTAACTGCAAATAAATACAAAAAAATAACTACAAAGAAATGCAAAAGGTATATAGACCTAACAGAAATAGAAGATATTAAGAAGAGCTGGCAGGAATACACAGAAACTATACAAAAAATGGTCTTAATAACCCAGATAATCACGATGCTGTGATTACTCACCTAGAGCCAAACATTCTAGAGTGTAAAGTCAAGTGGGCCTCAGGAAACATTACTATGAACAAAGCTAGTGGAGGTGATAGAATTCGAGCTAAGCAATTTCAAATCCTAAATGATGATGCTGTGAAAGTGCTCAATATGCCAGCAAATTTGGAAAACTCAGCAGTGGCCACAGGACCAGAGAAGGTTTTCATTTCAACTACAAAGAATGTTCAAACTGCCACACAGTTGTACCCATTTCACATGCTAGCAAAGTTAGGCTCAAAATTCTCCAAGCTAGGCTTTAGTAGTACTTGAACCAAGTACTTGAACTTCCAGATGTACAAGCTGGATTCAGAAAAGATAGAGGAGTAAGAGAAAAAAACTACCAACATCAGTTGAATCACAGAAAAAGAGAATTCCAGAAAAACATCTATCTTTAATTCACTGACGATGCTAAAGCCTTTAACTGTATAGATCACAACAAACTATGGAAAATTCTTAAAGAGATGGGAATACCAGGCCACCTTACCAGCCTCCTGAGAAATCTGTATGCAGGTAAGAAGCAACAGTTAGAACCAGATATGGAACAACAGATTCGTTCAAAACTGGGAAGAGAGTACTTCAAGGCTATATATTGTCACCCTGCTTATTTAACTTATATGCAGAGTACATCATGAGTAATGCCAGGCTGGATGAAGCTCAAGCTGGAATCAAGATTGCTGGGAGAAATATCAATAACCTCAGATATGCAGATGACACCACCCTAATGGCAGAAAGTAAAGAGGAACTAAACACTTTCCTGATGAAGGTGAAAAAGCTGGCTTAAAACTCAACATTCAAAACATGAAGATTATGGCATGTGGTCCCATCACTTCATGGCAAATAAACAGGGAGAATGGAAACAATAACAGACTATTTCCTTGGGCTGCAAAATCACTGCAGACAATGATTATAGCCATGAAACTAAAGGACGCCTGCTCCTTGGGAGAAAAGCTATGACAAACCTAGATAGTATATTAAAAAGCAGAGACATCACTTTGCTGACAAAGGTCTATCTTGTCACAGCTGTTTTTTCCAGCAGCCACGTAAGGATTTGAGAGGTGAATCATAAAGAAAGATGAATGCCAAAGAAATGATGCTTTCGAACTGTGGTGTTAGAGAAGACTCTTCAGAGTCCCTTGGACTGCAGGGAGATCAACCAGTCAATCCTATAGGAAATCAATCCTGCATATTCATTAGAAGGGCTGATTCTGAAGCTCCAATACTTTGGCCACCTGACGTGAAGAGCCAACTCATTGGAAAACACTGAGGACAGGAGAAGGGGACAACAGAGGCTGAGATGATTGGATGGCATCACCAACTTAATGCATATGAGTTTGAAGAGCAAACTCTAGGACAAGGAAGGCTGGCCTGCTGTAGTCCACGTGGTCACAGAGTCAGAGCAACTGAACAGCAATAATTAAAAAAACCAAAATTGTTTTCACATTCACTGCTTTAGCTTTTATGAGATCTCACCTTAAAAGAGAGTCACTTCGCTTATCAGCTCTAACAAGGAGGACAACTTTCCATCTATGGAAGGCTCCAGGAGCACCAGTGCGTTTCAGTTCTTCTCGCCATCTTTTAGGTGCAGACTGCATTTGAGGTGAATAATGGGAGTCTTTTTCAATTTTATATCCCCATTCGTAAGTTGTTTCATCAAGCCATCTGCCACTTTGGGCACTATGAATTATGTAGTCCTTAGTTAGTACCCACTTCCTAGAAAGCAAATGAACTGTTAGTCACAAAAGAATTTTGGTTCTGATAAATGGGAAAAAATAAAGACCAAATAACAAATAAAATTTGCTCTGCTTCAACATGCCTTTTTCTACACTGCCAACGTTATCTTTGAATTATGTTTTCCTACATTTTCTGATAATGAAAGACCTACAACATCACTGAACATTGTATGTAATCTTTCTTATGATAAATAATTATAATTCTGTTACTGTGTAAAATATAAAGTGAAGGATTAATAAAATATATTGAATTATGACTATTATTGCTTACCAATTTGAATGAGGTTTATGTTCTTTCTCCCATGCTAAACGTTTTTACAATAATGTTTACAGCATTTTTATACTTTATAAAACAATGAATTTTCAAGGATATTTAATAACATTCTGTAGTTTCTTTATGTAGGCATAAATGACCTT
>SJYC01052120.1:0-28928 GCA_006408675.1 Madoqua kirkii
GAAATCTGTATGCAGGTCAGGAAGCAACAGTTAGAACTGGACATGGAACAACAGACTGGTTTCAAATAGGAAAAGGAGTATGTCAAGGCTGTATATTGTCACCCTGCTTATTTAACTTTTATGCAGAGTACATCATGAGAAATGCTGGACTGGAAGAAGCACAAGCTGGAATCAAGATTGCTGGGAGAAATATCAATAACCTCAGATATGCAGATGACACCACCCTATGGCAGAAAAGTGAAGAGAACTAAAAAGCCTCTTGATGAAAGTGAAAGAGGAGAGTGAAAGAGTTGGCTTAAAGCTCCACATTCAGAAAACGAAGATCATGGCATCCAGTCCCATCACTTCATGGGAAATACATGCGGAAACAGTGTCAGACTATTTTTGGGGGCTCCAAAATCACTGCAGATGGTGACTGCAGCTATGAAATTAAAAGACACTCCTTGGAAGAAAAGTTATAACCAACCTAGATAGCATAATCAAAAGCAAAGACATTACTTTGCCGACTAAGGTCTGTCTAGTCAAGGCTATGGTTTTTCCTGTGGTCATGTATGGATGTGACAGTTGGACTGTGAAGAAGGCTGAGCACCGAAGAATTGGTACTTTTGAACTGTGGTGTTGGAGAAGACTCTTCAGAGTCCCTTGGACTGCACGGAGATCCAACCAGTCCATTCTGAAGGAGATCAATCCTGGGATTTCCTTGGAGGGAATGATGCTAAAGCTGAAACTCCAATACTTTGGCCACTTCATGTGAAGAGTTGACTCACTGGAAAAGACCCTGATGCTGAGAGGGATTGGGGGCAGGAGAAGGGGACGACAGAGGATGAGATGGCTGGATGGCATCAGCGACCCGATGGAGGTGAGTTTGAGTGAACTCCGGGAGTTGTTGATGGACAGAGAGGCCTTGGTTTGGGGGTTGCAGAGTCGGATATGACCGAGTGACTGAACTGAATTTGTTTACGTGAGGTTAGTGTTTTAGATTTAGATCAACTTGGACAAAACCCAGTTTCTCATTACAAATGAAGACAGCAGAGATTAGAGATATCAGGGTAATTTTTCATTTCTCTAACAATTTTGTCACCATCAGCCTGGATTAATATTCACTTAACACTACAGGTTGGGCAACCGCAGGTTGGGCAGCAGCAGCAAATTTCTTTCAAGACAACTGAACTTTAAATATTTTAGTAACAATTTCTACCAGGACTAGTAATAGACAGCTGATGATATAAAAAATGTTCTTTATAGGAATTCTGTTTTCAAAGGTTAAATATTTTATATATATATATATAAAATACATGTGAACTATGCACAAATATGTCTTTACTTATAGGTTGAGATTCATTTTAGAGTAAAAACTGAAATAAAGTCTCACTATAAAGAATTTAAGAATTAATTGGTTAAATAAGAGTAAAACTTCTGGTAGGGAAATAGCACTGCTGGTTTCTCTACGCCTCATCACTCCTTACTTTAGGAGAAAAGCTACTTGAGAGTACTGACTAGATACACTTTGCCCGATACATATGTATATTTATATGCAGTGTGTAAATCAATTCAGAGGTTATGTAATAAGAAACACACTGGAGTTGCACATCAAACCCAACTTCTCTAATTTTTGTTCAGTAAAAAGGACGATTCTTTGGCCTAAACCTATCTTATTTGTATTCCTCTTTTGGCTCCAAAGGAGGGAAAGGGATATTAGGCATTAATCCCTGAAAATCCTAAAAGATAAAGAACATATACAAAGTGTCTTCAACAACTTGGACATGAGTTTGGGTAAACTCCAGGAGCTGCTGATGGACAGGGAGGCCTGGTGTGCTGCGGTTCATGGGGTCGCAAAGAGTTGGACATGACTGAGCGACTGAACTGAAGAATCAATGGTATTCAAAAACTTTACAAAAACATGCTGCTGCTAGAAATCATGATTTAGTCTAATGCAGAACACATAGTTACATACAAAGCCACATGGGAATTATAAGGCATACAACCAAAACCAGGGAGAAAAACCGCTATCACTAATTTCAGAGAATGACAAAGCCTTTAAGAAAATTTCCTAGAGAAAATAATACGTCTTTTCAGAAACACGGAAACCTATCTGTGAATACCACCTTGGTATTCTAAGGGAAAAGGCAATCTAATTGTTTTTATAGTTCCTGAAGTCATTTCATCAGAGGAATACAAGTGTTTTAACCATATACATTTCACCTACTACTTGTATTTTATTTACGTATTTAAGAGTCTGAAGAACAATTTAGTAGGTATTTCAAGAAAAATGCTGCCAAAGAAGGGAAGTTTGAGTAGCCTTTAAAATCTTCCCATCTGGCTATTTTTAAGTGCTCAGCCTGGTGGTCCAGTGGCTGAGAATCTGCCTGCCCATGCAGGCAATGTGGGTTCATTCCCTTGTTCAGGAAGATTCCACATGCTGTTGGGCAACTAAGTCCATGTGTCACATCTACCAAAGCCCCTGTCCCCTAGAATGTGTGCCCCACAGAGAAGGCACAGCAGTGAGAAGCGCGGGCACCACGAGGGGATAGCCCTACTCGCCGCACCTAAAGAAAGCCCATGCAGTGAAAAGCCAGTGCAACCAACCAACCAACCAATAACTTGGAAAAACAAGAAAGAAAATTAAAAAACTAGAATGCCCACACAGAGAAACTACTATTAAGTAACAGGAAAACATAGAAAGCAACAACAACAAAATCACTGTAATGCTCCCAAGAAGTCTGATTTAAAGGCTATTTTAGGGGCTTCCCTGGTGGTCCAGGGGCTAAGCATCTGCCTTGCAATGCAGGAACGCTGGTTTGATCCCTGATCCTGGAAGATCCTACATGCTGTGGGGCAACTAAGCCCATGCGCCCAGGGCCGGTACTCCACAACAAGAGGAGCCACTGCAATGAGAACCCTACGCACTGCAACTATAGAGTAGCCCCAGTCTCTGCAGCTATAGAAAGCCTGCACACAGAAATGAAGACCCAGTGCTGTCAAAAATAGAACAGAAAAAAAACTGTTTTCAATAAATAGTATCTTAAATTATATTTTTCTGCTTCCTGAGAACTAAATATGTTATAAAGAAATATAAGGAAAAAAAATCATTATGTTCCTCTTTTATATCAAGTTAGGAAAAGCAATTTCACAATTTGAATGTTTATTATCATCAAGGTGACATTTTAACATATTTTAGATTGATGTACAAATTATGATTTGGACTTATTAGAGTTGTATATAATGCAAAGTTTTCATCTTAAATCATACTGTCCTTATGATGGAATAAACACAGCCACCTTGGATATTTAACATTTTCTATCAAAGCAAGAGTCTACAGGAAAATGAAAACAGGACCAACTGTGCTCAGTGGTAGAAATCAAGAAAACCTTTTCAAAGCAACTTCTTTCGAAAAACAATGAAAATGTAACTGATATTAAACAAGAGGAAAAGTGAATAAAAAACACAGTTGAAGTTAGACTTCCTGATTCAAAGCGCATGAAAATGTAAGTGTTAAAAAACAAATCAGAACATAGGAAATTAACAAGTTTATCAGAAAAACTGGGCTATTAGCTAAACTTCCAAAGAATCTCAAGTCGCAGTGAAGGCACACAATAACTAGCAGGTTTTTTTTTAAAGAACAAATTCCATTAATCTAATCTAGAGAGTCCTATAATAAAATGATTTACTTGAACAGAATTTACAATACATTTAGCAATCCTTCTTACCACCACATCATATGACAAACTAATAACCACAGGTCTAAGTCATATAGTTACAAGGGAAAAGTTATCAGTATTTGCAAGAATAGACATACACATACACAGATATTATGTATTTGTTTATACTTTAAAAATTAGTGGCTTAATGTCTCTTCCTATGACCCTATAGGAGTTAAAAAAAATACAATAAATAGTAGCCTGACATACCAGTGAACCCAAAGAAAGTACTATACAAAACTGATGTTAATACCTATCCATTACCCAGATAATTCAAAGTGAAGTTTTGTGCTGGTAATAGGTTCTGGGATACGGAGGATGAAGAGCTAACTGCTAGAAGTCTTTCCTCAGGAAATAAAGTAAATAAACTGCGATAAATTGTTCCAGTAGTATTTCTAGAAATTAGATATTTTTCTAGAACTTGTAGGGGGTAATCCTTGACGTATTCACACAGAAGGTACTACCCTAACACAGTAACAGGAAAAGAAAAACAAACAAAAAACCCCACAGCATTCATTTTTAAGTTAAATGCATTATCTTTACCATCAAAAAGTTTAAAAATATACATCAGATTTTCAGTTAAAGAAGATGCTCTTAATTTTCAAAACTTTTGCAATAATTAAAAAGCAATCTAGTTGCTTACCTTGAATTATATAATACACACAACTAAGGAAATAATGAATTCGAACAGAGCTGGCATTTACAAAGAACAAGCAACTGTCCCTGTGGTGTGGACTTTCCCAAAATATCTCCCACATGGACCTATCCTTGATGCCTGACATTCCTCTGCAGTTGGTGCCAGTTAAAAATGCAAATTAACCTATAGCACTCATCATAATTAAGGACACTGTATATTAACATTTTAGGTCTGTGAATTCCTTACAATATGATACATAGCTAGAACACCTTTGAAGAATACGAAACAGAATATGTTAAGAGAACTCAAAGAAACAGAGGTAAGAACAGCGATATGAATAGAAAGGTATGGTATGGGAAAGAGTATGTTTAAGAGCTGGGTGTGACCATTAGGTGAAAGAGAAAAGTATGCCAAAAAGAAGTGCAAGATTGCTTAAAGAGGTCTGGGACTGGAAAATAAGGATAAACCTTCTCTACTCTGCATTACAATTTCTTTTATGATCAGACACAGATTATTATAGAACTATGAGAACATAATGCATCTTAAAAACTGTTTGCTATTAACTAAGATAAATAAGGTATTTATTAAAAAGTTTAACTTATGTTTGTATTTAAGAATTAAAACTTCCCTCAAAATAACTTACTGATTTATGTTTTAATTAACACACGATGACAGAACATTTGAAAAATACTACAAAGTATAAGATGTGTATAAGAGACAGCTTTTGAACTGTGGTGTTGGAGAAGACTCTTCAGAGTCCCTTGGACTGCAATGCTATTAACTAAGATAAATAAGGTATTTATTAAAAAGTTTAACTTATGTTTGTATTTAAGAATTAAAACTTCCCTCAAAATAACTTACTGATTTATGTTTTAATTAACACACGATGACAGAACATTTGAAAAATACTACAAAGTATATAGGAAGGTTAAAATCTTTAATTCCTTCACTCTGTAATACCACTGTTAATATTTGGGGACAGGGGAGGGATCTGACTTGAAGGTTTTATTGATGTGTGTAAAAAAAAAATTAAAAAAACAAAAGTTTATTTAGTCTATCTTTTACATGATGGTCTTTTTCTACACTACTGAATATTTTGCTGTTTTAAGGCAAGGGGTTGAAAACTAGTAGTTTCTTAATGTTTGCTACTTCAGTGAACTATTTTGATTTTAAACCCAAGGAAAATCACCATTAAAATTTCCTTCTTTTGGAAAGGACATACTAAGCCTTAAACTCAATCCATATTGCTGCTTTGAATTAAAGAGTTTTAAAAGATTTTCATGACTTCTCTTATCTAAAAGCATTTAATTGAGAAAGTAAATACTAAAACTGAAATCAATTTAATCAACACTACAAAAGGAATACACAAATCACAGAACTCATTTTGAGTAAAATCCTGTTTGGCTCCAAATACTATTAAAATCAAGTGACATTTAGGAATTCTACACTCTCTTCCCCTCTGAGGTTTCGAAGGTGGTTCAGTGGTAAAGAATCTGCCTACCAATGCAGGAGATACAGGTTTGATCCCTGGGTCGGGAAGATCTGGAGGAAGCAATGGCATCCCACTCCAGTATTCCTGCCTGGAAAATTCCATGGACAGAGGAGTCTGGCGGGCTATAGTCTATCAGGTCACAAAGAGTTGGGACACAATTGAGCACACAAGTACATGCACGCTGGCCTAGAAGCCAAATCAGGCCTTTGGCTTAATATAAGTCAGATGGGCTTTAAAAAGAAAAATAATTTTTTTTTTAAAGCTACAGTATCTTTTCCTGTTCCATCCTTCAAAGATCAGGGATCCAAAGCATTTAATTGGCAAAGTAAATAATACTCAAATTGAGAAAAGTCAAAGTGCTGGATCTCAGTTTAACCAACACTACACAAGGAATACCCAAATTATAGAACTCATACCAAGAGAGTAAAATCCCGTTTGGCTGAATGCTGTTAACATCAAATGGAGTTTAGGAATTCTGCAGCCTCTTGGCCTAGGACCTGTATTAGGCTTTTTGGCTTAATATAATTCACCTGTGCATTACAATTTTTCTTTTAAAGCTATAGTATCTTTTTCTGTCCCATCCTTCAAAGATCAGGGACGTGAGTGAGTAAATTAATTATCTGACTAAGGTCACCAATGGTGAGACTTCAGGGATATCCTTACCTCAGTGACATTGTTTGGGAAAGAAGCAGTCTTATCAGTCTCTTTGACTGATCTAGCAGTACAGGGAAGAAATGAAGTACAAGCAAAGTGACTGTGGCGAGGACGAAATGAGGACTCAGGGGAGATATCCAATTTATTTGGGCACTATATAAGGCATAGGTTGGACTAGAGATGCTAATTTTAGGGATAAAGGGGCCTTAAGGGAAGCAACATGAATGAAAGAGATGCTGAGGGATAAACGATGGACAGAAGACATTGGTTAGCCATGGGGTATGAAGTCACACCTGCTTTAGTATTCCAGGAACTTTGTATTACTTAATAGGAGTAAACGGTTTAAGATTGATGAAGCAGGATTCTGGTGTTTATTTACTTCATAAATGTTCATTTCCTTCTTAAAAATTAAAGTGCTACTTACAGTTCTTGTACAGATGAGAATGGGGAACCTGAGAGATTAAAAAGTAGCTCAAGGGCACACAGCTAGAAAATGGAGAAACCAAGATTCAAAATCTAAGTCTGCGTCTGCAAAAACTATATGCCTTTTCTACAATACACTTTGACTTTAATTTCAGAATCTAGTTGGATACTTTTAACATTATAATTTTACAAAGCAACCTACTTTCAGAGAGGAAAAAAGAAACCTCACAAGATAAGGAATCTACTATGAGGGTGAGGAGACATTTAGTTGTTATCACTGAAAATATCTAAACTAATTACAATTTAATTTCAGAAAAATAATATCAGTGTCTAAAATTTCAAAGTATTTTTAGGAACAATCCAAAGAGTGCCAGTTTTTTCTTATGAAAAGTTTTCATTATTTTCCTCTCAAAGTGGATTTGGTATTCATGATTCACTAGACTAACTCATATGGGCTTTTCTCCTCCATCAAAAACAAAAGTTTATTTCAAAGTAATTCTGGTATCAAGAAAGTAAGAAGTGAATTTAAAAGTCTCAGGAGTATTTTACTTTCAAGCAGTAAGAGGCTTTAAAAGGTAAGAAATAGTACATAGTAAGTTTTAGAGCATGTATTTCCTATTAGCATATTTAAGGAGAGTCAAATAATAACATACTGTTCTAATTTATATTTTTTATAAAGTGTTGTTTTTTCAGAGCCTATATGGAATTACTGATTTTTAAAATGTTTCCCTGAAATAGTGTACTTAGAGTAATTAACCAGGCAAATATGTCTAGTTAGTTATACTATGGGTTTTCTTAAAAACGTTTTTGGCCATTAGTGGAAATCTTCAGAGTTCTGAATCTTGACTATGAAAAAACCCACATCTGACCACCTTTTCAAAGACCGTTTCACATGATTTATGCTTTCTGCTTTAAGGAAGCAAGAAAATGTTAAATGATATAATTAAATCTCAGTCAATAATGCAAAAGAAAATTTACTTAGAAAACAGAAATAGCATATTTTGCATTACTGAAGGCTATCTTCACAATAAAAATTTATATATTCAAGTACTTAAAACATCCTAGTTCATTTAAATTAACACGGAGTTAACCTTGACATAATCAAGGTAACTCCCTTATAAAAATCTACCTAAACATGGCACCCCACTCCAGTACTCTTGCCTGGAAAATCCCATGGATGGAGGAGCCTGGTGGGCTGCAGACCATGGGGTCGCCGAGAGTCGGACACGACCGATCGACTTCACTTTCACGCATTGGAGAAGGACATGACAACCCACTCCAGTGTTCCTGCCTGGAGCATCCCAGGGACGGGGGAGCCTGGTGGGCTGCCTTCTATGGGGTCGCACAGAGTCGGACACGACTGAAGCGACTTAGCAGCAGCAAACACCTGCAGGACAGGTTAGTCAAACACCTTGCACATCAATAGGTACTTCTAGGAAATGAGGCATAACGTAATAATAGAAGCCCCCAAAAGTTTACAAGACACAAGAGCTGTCACACCAACACTGGAAATTAGGTTTACATTTTCATTCCTGTGTCTCAATGATAACTGTTCTGTTCTTTTCTGGTATAGGATATTCATTCGTACAAAAGAGACTGACGCTTCTAAAATCAAGTTTCACCTGATTTCCGGGTCAAATCTTGAAAGGAAGTACTCAAAACATAACAAGTTTTCTGTCAATATTTAATCAGAGAGGCTTTGGGAGCGCGCGGGGGGGGGGGGGCCTCAGGATAATCTCTTCGCCTTGGTCCCTGCCTTCAAACAGCTGAGACACCATAATCCCCAGAAACAGCCCGCCCCAACCCCTCCCCTTCTTTAGGGAAACGTGTGAGTGTTTATGTGCGTATTTCAAGGCCTACAGGAGCGGCAGAGAGACGTTCTTGAACCATTTGGGATTTGTTTAAAATTCTACCAGGAAGAAGGAAAAAACAAATGACGGCATTTGCCGCTTCATAGGAAGGTGCGCCTGGGGGAACTCCCAACCACCTGCACTGACGCTAAGTTATGGAAAAGCAGCCAAGAAGCCGGGTCTCGGGGAGACGCGTCCCAGGCGGTTCTATGGAAACGAGAGACGCGAGTGGCCTAGCGCCTTCCCGGCAGGAGAACGAGCTGCGCAAACGGAAGCCGCTCCAGCCCCGCGCAAGCAGAGGCGCCGGGGGGCCCGTTGCCAGCCGCCGCACAACCCCGCCGACGCGGACAAGCCGCGGCCGCGGGAAGCGCCGGAGGCAAGCGCAGTCGCCGCTCCCTCGCCCCGGCGCCTTCCCACAGCCTCACAGCCCGGACGCCGCCGAGACTTGAGGAGGAAACACCCCCACACGGTCAGGGTGAACACAGCGTCTTCGGGGCTGAGGCCCTTTACCTTCCCGGCTGGGGTTTCTGGGGCAGCTGCCTCCGCGGGGCGGCCCCTGACAGGCGGGACGAAGACGGCCGCTGCGGCACCAGTGGCTCCACGAATCCGGGCTCTGGGAAACAATTTCCCGCCGCGCGCTCCGCGGCCCCGGAAGCGATTGTGTCACTTCCGGGTGGTTGTCAGTGACGCTTTTGAGCTGTAGTCAGGGTCTTCCAAGCAGGTTCCCTGGCTGGATCCGGACTCGCGGGCCAAGCTCCTAGCTCCGCGCCGAAGGTTGGGAGACTGGTGAGTTTTTTTTTTTTTTTTTTTTTTTTTTTTCTGGTTTGCCTCCTGGACCTGGTATTTCCGTCCACCCGAGACTCCGTGCAGCATCTTGATCTGACCGAGAAGTTAAGCGGAAAAGGGTTGAACTCGGAATCCCCATCCAAACCCGTTGGCTCTTGACCCTCTGTGCTGCAGGACAAGGCCTTGAGATTCCAACTTTACCATACTAGCAATTCACAGTTTGTCTCCAGCTCGGAACTCGACCTTGGGTCCCCAGGTGCCCCTGGGTAAGACCGAAGACATCATCTACTGCGACCCTCGTTTAGGAGAGTCTCTGTAGAGGTGGTCAAGGAGTGTCCACACTCTCCCACAGGCAGGGTGCTGGTCACTCTTGATTTTCGAGAGCTGCTTTACCATCTTTTTCCCGAGTATAGTTTCTGTCATTTTGGGGTGCAATGCCGGAGACAAGCAGCTGGCTGAAGAGCTCACCTTTTCTATTTTTGGAAGTGAGATGAGGGGGTCGGGTTGGGGGGTCGTTCCTGATTGAGAACTCAGTGATACCGCTGCGGTTTGAATTGGGGGAGAATGGTCTTTGTTCCATGAGCTAATTGAGATAGGAGAACAAGCTCAAAATTTCATGCGTGGGTTCTAGATACACATTTTTACCTTTTGGAAAGGAGTAGTCAGGAATAGATGTTATTTCAGAAAGGAGTGCCTCTGCATTCTTCCAGACTTCCTAATGAAACCTTCAGGAGATTTTAGATGGATGTCTGAGCAGAATTTGCTTCCGATGAAAAGGTAATGTGAGGAAATGTGCCCATGTAGTTTGGAGACTTTAAAAATGTGATGAGAGAAGCTCTTTTTGCTTTCTTGAGTCATGCAGCTTGTTCAGGTTTTAAGTAGTTTTCACTTACCATCTTTCAGTGAAACAATCACGTGTTCCATAAGCACCAGGCAAATGCTTTGTTATCTTTTGAGAGTAATGGAAGTATGTTATCTTCTAGTTGATCAACAATTCGAACTTTTGTAACCTCATTTTTATTGAATCTTGTGGTTTTTCCTTATTTCTTCAGTTGCAAGGATTATAAATAATTTAAGAAAGGTACCTTGTTTTTATATAACAACTAGTTGTCAGATAGGCAGTGTTTTGGGTTTTTTTTATCATTGCTCTTGACTTGTGACCTCTTTTCAAATTAATATAGCCAGCCACTAACGTTAGCCACAAATAGCTGCTATCTGCCAGGTACTTTACATTTATCATTTTATTTAAACTTTCTACAATTCTACAAGGAGAATTGTATTATCCCCATTTTGCAAACATTTTATACTGAGACTCAGATGTTCTTACAAGTTATACAATTAAATGGCAGTTGAGATTTGAACCCAGTTTCAGGGAAACTACAAGCTTGGCCTCTTTTTACTATGCTGTCTACTTCCTTTCATAAATGACAAAATCATTCTTTTCACTCTCCAGTAAAATTGGATAGTATATCACATTCCAAAGTCAAATGGATAGAAAAACTTGAGTATAAGAGATTCAAGGAGTTAAGGAATCAATTCCTTAATGTGTTAAGGATTAAGGAACATGTTAGGGATTTAAAGAACCCCTACAAAGAATTTTGACATATGAGTAATCCAAGTTCTTTTTTTGTATTTATCCTTAGCCAGTTTTATCATCCAAAACAAGCAATCTAGAGACCATCAGTGTATTATTGGTGACTCTAAGGCCAGAGTATCAGCTTCTATTTGTGTGTATATGTAGAAAGAAAATGAATAAATGAGCACAGGTTTATAAAACTGAACTTTGTGATGCCCAGTAAGGAGTTACTATTTACTGGCTCTTAGAAAACTATTCTTTTCCACTCAGGTAACCCTGGAACAGATGGTGATTAGCATATGTTTTCAAGTGTGCTTAACTAAACCTGCCCTTCCCAATAGTCTACTGTATGTAGAGAAATAGAATAGCTTAATTTTCAAGGAATTTACCAAAATCTAGTTGAAATGACCAGTACTAGAAATGACCTAGAACTTAATTCTAAAGAATAACTGGTTTTACAAAAAGACACAAGTATATGTGTACAGCTCATTTCAAACGCTAATGTCCATTACATCATATTGACTTCTCTGTGAATGATATTTGCTTTGCACATACCACAGGTAGATCTCAGTGATTTTCTTCCCCACTAAATTTCAGTGCTTATGAAGGTTGAGATTTTGTTTTGTTCATTTCATACTCAGCATCTGGCATGTACTATGGGCTCAATAGATGTTTATTGAATGAACTTTTAAAAAGTTATTTATCCACAGAGAAGTATTTGTACGTGTATTTTTTTAAAGGGACTTTTACCAGATAAATAAATGCACATTTAATCGTTACTCACTTTGACCCTGGGATGTCATGTCCACTCCACAACCCATCCACGAAAGGCAATATCTATCCTGCAAAGAAGAGTGGACAGTGAGACAGGAGATGAGAGAATACCTAGTATTTGTTATTGCTTACTTTCTGCTGTGTGATGTTACATTTCTCACAGCACTGTAGGGCTATATCATTCTTTTAGGATTGAGAAAACAAAGATAAGCTTTGTAAATCTTCGTAGATTATACACAGTCATTAAGTGCCAGAGCTATGATTTGAACCAATGCTGATTCCAAGGACCATAGTATTAACCACTTCACTATACTGCCTCCAATTGGATTTTACCCTGGTTCATCTACTAACTAGGTCTAAACAGAGGGAAATTTATTCCTCTGAGTATCTCTCTCATCTATAAGGGTTGGATTAAATGATGTTTAAAGTCTTTTCTGGCTCAAAAATCCTTCCAAGTATTATTCTAACGTGCTAGAAAATTTTCTTGAGTGGAGTTTTATGTATAATGAATGTAAATTTATATTTTACATGTAAATTACATCATTTAATCCAACCCTTATATGTTGGTAGATGTATAATTATGATTTTGTAATGGAAATAATAAGACGAGTTAAGAATCTCAGGCATGCATTTGCTAGTTTATGACCCTGATAAGTCACTGATTCTTTGTGAGCCCAGTTTTCTTTTTTAATCTAACATAAAATGGACATAGAAGAATGCTTTCTGGGTTGAGATAGCTTCAAACACCCTGCCTGAGCCCGACACATGCCATTGTTCAGTCACTAAGTCGTGTCTGACTCTTTGTGAACCCTCGGACTGTAGCCTGCCAAGCTCCTCTGTCCGTGGGATTTCCCAGGCAAGAATACTGGAGTGGGTTACCGTTTCCTTCTCCACTGGATCTTCCTGACCCAGGCAACAAACTTGTGTCTCCTGCATTGGCAGGTGGATTCTTTACCACTGAACCACCAGGGAAGCCCCACCAGGAATGCAACAGACAGTTGGCATTAAATATATATTGATTCTCTTCCCTTCCTCCCAGTCTTTTAAGGATAAAAGATTGGTGAATGTAAAAATACTTTATAGGTTAGCCATAGATGAAGAATCTTCAGTTGCAGTCCACTAAGAGCAAGTTATACCTACAAGTATCTATTATATGACCAACAATTTGACAACAAAACAATTGGAAACACAGAAAGGAAGTTTTGCTTTCAGTAGGAAAGATGAGGAAAGATTTTATTGCAAAGGGTAATACTGAGTTTGGGCCTTAAAGGATGGCGATTTTGGCATTAGAGGTTGCAAAGTTACCAGAAAAGATTAACGAGTACGTATTAGATCTGTGGGATGAATTGAAGGCTATGATAAAAGGTGAAAAAGCTGAGTTCAGCGCAAGCTGTGGGTAACTTTGTCCTATTAAAGATGTTAGACTTTCCACCATGAGCAATGGTTTTTGTACATAACCAGGGTAGGGTGGAGCATGGGGTTAGCATTTGATTTTTATGGAAGTTATATCTGTTTGTTATAGAAATGTAAGAGTATACAAATAAGCCCCCCCCCACACACACACACAAAGAAAAATTGAACAATAATCCCATTCCAGACCCAGCCAAGCACCTACTTACTGAACGCCAACTTCAGCCAAATCCCCTCCTGACTTGAGAGTACCTCTCTCCGTCCTAGTGAACAGTGAGCTGTGACTGGCCACTCAGGTTGGCCCAGAGGTAGGAAAGGGCTCTGAGCAGTCACGTGTCCCAGTTCTGGGCCTCCACTTTAAGGGGCCCACATGGGGACTGGTCCACAGACCCACAGTTCTGACTGGGTGTGGGTCTCTCTACAGGGGTATTGCTTTTAACAGTATGGATGCTGGCACGGGCACTCAGGTGTGATGGCAGCAGGCTTCTGGGAGTTGGGGAGAGGGGTACCGTCTAGAGCTAAGAGGTTTTCCCACCCCACTTTCTTGTATCCTCCCTGCCTCCTGTCCCTTCCTGATGTCTGTGGTGGTGGTGGTTTAGTCGCTAAGTTATGTCCAACTATTGTGACCCCATGGATTGTAGCCTGCCAGGCCCTTCTGTCCATGGAACTCTTCAGGCAAGAGCACTGGAGTGGGTTGCCATTTCCTTCTCCAGAGGATCTTCCTGGCCCAGGAATCGAACCTAGGTCTCTTGCATGGCAGGTAGATTCTTTACCTACTGAGCTATGAATGAAACCCAACCCCTTACCCAACTTTGAGCCTGGGTTTCCCCATCTGAAGTCACAGGGTGGACTGAGTAGGGGGACCCTGGGCTTTCCTCTGCCCAGGAGGGGCTCTAGAACCCTTCACCCTTCCCCCACTCCCCCTGATTACCACCCATGATGTGGTTATATTTGGATTTGCCTAGCATCCTGACCTGCCTGAGCCTGGGTTCCCCAAAATCACTCCTCTCTGCTCCATGTCCTTCTACAATGCCTTCTCTACAGAAACAGAGGACAAAAAACAAAGCAGACAAAACCAACCAACCAACCCTTCCAGGGTCTGAATACGGCTGAGTCGCTGCCTGGCTGCTCAACATCCGAGTCAGGGCCCTACTGCTAGGCTATATCCTTTTAAAGGAGGGTAAAACACCAGTGTTTGGTCATTAGAAGTGGTGAGTCTGCAGACTGCTGACTCACCTGATCAGGTGACTCTAGTTAAGGGAAGTTTTTGAGTGGTGAACTAAAAGGCTGCAGCTGAGTCAGGAAGCAAAAGCAAAAATCAGCATAATTTGATTAAGTTATATTAAAAAGCGTCAGAAAATGGGCAGACAATGCTGCTTTCCAGCCTCAGCTGCTAATGTGTTATTGGAGGCAGGTTTTTAAAACAGTGCTTTAGCTGTTTACCTGTAAATTTTGGTTAAAATACAAATAGATTAGAGGCAGCTCAAGAAATATCCTTAATTGCTAGTATTTACTCTATAACATATATTACACTTACGCACAAACACTCATAAAGAGAGAATGAACATATATAGCTGTTTAAATCATTTGGGGGATTCTTTGCCAAATAAAGTTCTCAAGACAAGTTCTTTAAAACTTAAAGAGGACACAATTGTCATTTGCTTAGTTCAGCAGATCGGTATAATGTGAAACAGCTGAATTCAGAGAAGACCTGTGTGGGCTCAGACTTATGAACCTACACAAGATGATCTTGAAAGAGTTACTTAAATTCTTTGGTTCCCAATTTCATCTGTAAAATGGTAATTTCAACTTCACGGATTTATTAGGATTAAATGTGATAATGTGTGAAAGCACATAGAGCCATCAGAAAAAATTTTTAGGAATCTGCCTACTTTTTGGCATTATTCAATAAAATCTAATTGCTTTAAAATAAGGTCTGCAGCTCCATGAAATGAAACAGACTTGAGTTCAGATCCCAGCTCTGTCACTGTTGCATCATGCTGGGAGTTACTTTTCTACTCCGTTTCTTTATTTATAAAACAGGGACAGTAATAGCGTCTTTTAAGGGCTTTTGTGAAGACTAAATGAAATAATAATGCCTATAGTTTAACATGGTGACAAGACAGGTGCTTTGTTTGCTCAGATTCCCAGAGAAGCAGATACAAAGAAGGGAATAGATGTGCAAGAGACGTGTGGGGGAAACTGCCTGTGAAGGATAAAGGAGAGGGAGCGAGAGGAGGAGGGAAGAACCTTGAGGCTTCAGTAGAGGACTGATAACCCGTGCAAGAGACGGGGAGAGAAGCAAGGAGGGTGAGAAGAATCTTAGAGCTCGCACTGTCCTAAAAAAAGCTTCACCAGGTCATGGGGAATCCAAGAGCCAAAGTCATCCCTTAGAGGACTCCTGTGTTGCCCCAATACTCAGTATGTTTTAGTTATTAGCAGAAATAATTGATCATAGTCACATGCTGTAACTGACTAGTGTGTTTAAATCTCAACTCTTTGAATTTTACTGCCTGTCCACAACCCCCTTGAGAAATACAGTCCCTGCTGCCAAACATTGACATTAACATTTGAGGCACATGTTCTTAGACTAACGACTCCTTATATCTAGTTTTGTTCACCAGAGAACCATTGAGGAATCAACAGATCTGTTCCAAATTACAGCTGAAAAGTGTTAACATTAGCTAAGCAACTGATTTTTTGACATCAGGTGATTAAACACAAACTGTCTAAATTCAGATGGCCAATAAATGTAACAATCTTCAAGGGCTGATTAATGTTACTATCCGTAGTGTGATATCGACCTAAACTTGAATGTTCATCTCCTTTCTTAGTAAAGGGAAGCAAAATTTATATGACCCGAAAAAGGCCCCTTTGGCATTTGGAGTGTTTTGAAAGGCAATCGAGATACAGCAGACTCAACAAAAATTTTTACCTCTCCCTTAACTACCTAAAGGGCTTCCCTGGTGGCTCAGAGGTTAAAGCGTCTGCCTCCAATGTGGGAGACCCGGGTTCGATACCTGGGTTGGGAAGATCCCCTGGAGAAGGAAATGGCAATCCACTCCAGTATTCTTGCCTGGAGAATCCCATGGATGGAGGAGCCTGGTAGGCTACAGTCCACGGGGTTGCAAAGAGTCAGGCACAACTGAGCGACTTCACCTTACCTTCACCTTAACTACCTAAAAGAATTTAGATAGGGAGCCTATACTGAGCCAGGAGGTAGATGGGCTTCCCAGGGTCAAGCAATTGGAGATCTGTCCACTGTGGACGGATACTTCAAGATTAGAATAGCAGGACAGTTGAGAGAGGAGGCTGAACCCTGCCTGCACCACATATTCCTCATTCTGGAAGTGAGGAGACCTCCCCAGCTACACTCATGCAGAAAGGCTGCATTTAGGTTGAAAGGGGTGTGATGCTAAGTGATGCCACTACCTATGGGCTCTTTCAGTAGAGTCTGTCTTGATTAAGACATGTGTATGCAGAGATGGGAGGATCCTGAGATATAGTGCATACGGACTCTGAACCAGGCAAATGAAAATGATTCGGCAAACAAACCAGAAGAAATACCCAATAAAAGTAATCCAGGGCTTCCGTGGTGGTCTAGTGGTCAAGAATCCTCCTTGAAATGTAGGGTACACAGGTTTGACCCTTGGTCCGGGAAGATCACACATGCCGCAGAGCAGCTAAGCCCATGCTCTGCAACTATTGAGCCTGTGCTCCAGAGCCCAGGAGCCATAACTACTGAGCCCATCAGTTCAGTCGCTCAGCCGTGTCAGACTCTTTGCAACCCCATGGGCTGCAGCACGCCAGGCCTCCCTGTCCATCACCATGCACTGCAGCTACTGAAGCCCATGCCTGGAACCAGTGCTCCTCAGCAAAAGAAGCACCACAATGAGAAACCCACACACGTTGCACCTGGAGAGGAGCGCCTGCCTGCTCACTGCAACCAGAGAAAGCAGCAACAAAGACTCAGCACAGCCGAAAAAAATAAAAGTAATTCAAACTGCCCTGAGGGTGTCACTCAGCAACTCTACCCACGTGTGTCTATCCACACATCCTGTGCTCTTTCTTTCCACCTAATAAATACTCGTTTCCCTACTTTGTGGGAATTCTTCTTCTGCAAAGCAAAAGGGCCAAGGTCTTGTTACTGACTGCTGGCCTACAGGTGTGGATTTGGTGCTCTCACTGCTGTGACCTAACATCAGTCTCTGGCTGAGAACCGAAATCTTGCTTCAAGCAACTGGCCGAGGACATCCAAGATTAGTACCAGGAAACAAGCCATTATTACCAGAGATAATTTTTACCTGAATGACTGATATGTATGGCAGGGCAAATGACACGTTACTAAATATCTGCTCTTAGTGTCCTGTGATTAAACCTCCTCACAGGATAGTCCAGGCCCCAATCCTTCTTGGCTGAGAGTGGCATATAAACTTCAGCTGTCTGGCTCGCCTTTGGGTCTCATAGTCTTATGGTGCTCCCCTGTGTATGCGGCGAATTTTGTTTTCCTTCTGGTAATCTGCCTTGTGTCTATGTGCCCAGCTGCTCAGTCGTGTCCGACTCTGTGACCCCACGGACTGTAACCCGCCAGGCTCCTCTGTCCATAAAATTTTTCAGGCAAGAATATTGGGGTGGGTTGCCCTTTCCTCCTCCAGGGGATCTTCCCAACCCAGGGATCAAACACATCTCCTGCATTGGCAAGTGGACTTTACCACCACACCACCTGGGAAGCTAATCTGCTTTGTTGTCCTTTAGTCTCCCAGTCGTGTCTGACTCTTTGTGGCCCCATGCATGCAGCACACCAGGCTTCACTGTCTCCTAAAGTTTGCTCAAACTCATGTCTATTGAACTGGTGATGCTATGCAACCATCTCATCATCTGTCACCCCCTTTTCCTCTTGCCCTCAATCTTTCCCAGCATCAGCATCTTTTCCAAAGATGGCTCTTCACATAGGTGGCCAAGGTACTGGAGGTTCAGCTTTAGCACCAGACCTTCTAATGAATATTCAGGGTTAGTTTTCTTCAGGATTGACTGGCTTGATCCCCTTGCTGTCCAAGGAATTCTTGAGTTCTCCAATACCACAATTCAAAAGCATAAATTCTTCCATGCTCAGCCTTCTTTATGGACCAGCTCTTATATCTTTACATGACTATAGGAAAAACTGTAGCTTTGACTGCGTGGACCTTTGTTGGCAAAGTGATGTTTCTCCTTTTTAATATGCTGTCTAGGTTTGTGATAGCTTTCCTTCCAAGGGCCAAATGTCTTTGAATTTTGTGGCTGCAGTCACTGTCTGCAGCAATTTTGGAGTCCAAGAAGATAAAATTTGTCACTGTTTGCATTTTTTCCTCTTCTGTTTGCCATGAAGTGATGGGGCAGGATGCCATGATCTTCATTTTTTGAATGTTGAACTTCAAGCTAGCTTTTTCACTCATTTCTTTCACCTTATCATGAGGCTCTTCAGTTCCTCTTCACTTTCTGCCATGAGAGTGGTATCACCTGCATATCTGATGTTGTTGATACTTCTTCTGGCAATCTTGATTCTAGCTTGTGATTCATCTAGCCTGGCATTTTACATGATATACTCTGCATATAAGTTAAATAAGCAGGGTGACAATATACAGCCTTGACATACTCCTTCCCCAGTTTTGAACCAGTTCATTGTCCCACATGCAGTCCTAAATGTTCCTTCTTGACTTGCATACAGGTTTCTCAGGAGACAGATAAGCTGGTCTGATATCCCCATCTCTTTTAAGAATTTTCCACAGTTTGTTGTGATCTACACAAAAGCATTTGTGTAGTCAATGAAGCAGATGCTTTTCTGAAATTCCCTTGCTTTTTCTATGATCCTACAAATGTTGGCAATTTGATTTCTGATTCCTCTTGCTTTTTCTAAATCTAGCTTGTTTCTCTGGAGGTTCTTGGTTCATGTACTGCTGCAGCTTTAAAGGATTTTGAACATTATCATGCTTAGCATGTGAAATAAATGCAATTGTATGGTAGTTTGAACATTGTTTGGCATTGCCCATTGAGATTGGAATGAAAACTGACCTTTTCCAGTCCTGTGATCACTGCTGGTTTTACAAATTTGAGTGACATATTGAGTGCAGCACTTTAACCGCATCATCATTTGGAATTTGAAGTAGTTCAGTTGGAATTCCATTACTTCCACTAGCTTTATTTGTAGTAATGCTTCCTAAGGCCCTCTTGACTTCACACTCCAGAATGTTTGGCTCTAGGTGAGTGACCACACCGTCATGGTTATCCAGGTCATTAAAACCTTTTTTTTTTTTTAATAGTTTTTTATGTATTCTTCTGTTTGATCCCTGAGTTGGGAAGATCCCCTGGAGAAGGGAATGGCTACCCACTCCTGTATTCTTGCCTGAAGAATTCTATGGACAAAGGAGGCTGGTGGGCTACAGTCCATATAAATCAGCCTTATGTTGATTTGATGACTGCATCTGCCAAAAGAATCTAGAAGATAGAGGAAAAATGTTTACTTCTAGTCCCCAGGTGGCACAGTGGTAAAGAATCCACCTGTCCGTGCAGGAGACACAAGAGACTTGGCTTTGACTCCTGGGTCAGGAAGTTCCACTGGAGGAAGAAATGGGAACCTACCCCCATATTCTTGCTTGAAAAATTCTGTGGACAGAGGAGTCTGGCAGGCTACGATCCATGAAGTCACAAAGAGTTGGGCATGGCCGAGTGTGCACACACACACACATGTGCATACATATCACTAAAGATATCTCTTTTGTCAAACAGGTCAAATTAATATATTTTTGTCTGTCCCCATCTCCTTACCTCCTTCCTCTTTCATTGTTTTTACTGAGGAAATGTACCCATCAATCAATTCAGCACTCTGTACCTGGCAGGTCATGACCCATCAATTGGTGAATACTAGTCAGTGGCACCCCACTCCAGTACCCTTGCCTGGAAAATCCATGCACGGAGGAACCTAGTGGGCTGCAGTCCATGGGGTTGCTAAGAGTCGGACACGACTGAGCGACTTCACTTTCACTTTTCACTTTCATACATTGGAGAAGGACATGGCAACCCACTCCAGTGTTCTGGCCTGGAGAATCCCAGGGACGAGGAAGCCTGGTGGGCTGCCGTCTATAGGGTTGCACAGAGGGACATAACTGAAGCGACTTAGCAGCAGCAGCAGGAGCAGTCTACAGTTTTGTTTCATTTATGTGTGGCTTTGGGATTTAGGTATTAAGTGTGTTTGTTACTGTGAATCAAAAGCTTTAAATTTTAAAAGCAAGGGGCTTAGTCTAACTTTCTTATCTATATAGGAGGAAATGAGGATTAAAGAGGTGATTTAGCCTGCCCAGATAACTCAGGAAACATGTGACTTGAACTAGAAGCTAGGTCTTAAGAATCTAAATTTAGGGTTCTTTTGTATCACGCACCCAAGAAAAGACTTCTTGATTACACTACGTAGGCCACATGATTCCTCTGTTTTCCAGTTGGTTGATATGATAGTCTTTTTCTGTCACTGTCATTATTTCTTTGCTAAGATCTACTGAGAAGAGCTTTTCCATGACTGTGGCCATTGAGTGTCTGGGAGGATGAATAGCTGCAGTTGTTTTTTACCAGTCAGCCCCCATACCCCATCCCCTGAATTTACTGTTTATTTTCCCTATGGGAAATAGCTAATTTAACAGTTTAAATGTAGAGTTTCCCTAATTTAAACTGAGGAGTGAAGGGAGTTCTTTTTGAGTGGTGTTATATCGGCAAAGCCTGAATTTTTTCCTAATAACTAGTGAATATTTTTCTTACTCCGTTTACCCATTTTCTTAGCTTTTTAGATTTCAGCTCAGCAAATACTGTCATTTTAAACATATAATTTTTGTCCATAATCATGTGATAATTTATTCCTGTATAATTTTTTTTAATATATCATTCTTTCCTTTTCTAGAATTATTCATTCTGAAAGGGAACAGAATAAGCTGACCCAAAATGTGCCACTGTGGCGTTTTGAGCTGAAGGTAATTAAGAATCAACAGACTCGGGAGAAACTTTTACCTCCTCCCTTAACTTCCTTAAAGTATTTAGATCCAGGACCAGTTCCAGAAAGGGAGCTACTACCACAGATAACTTTTATCTGAATGATCTAGCTGTGTGACAGTGCAGATACTCTTATCAGCTTGTGAATTACCTCCTCCCCTTTGAAGCTCCAGGCCCTTAGCTCAGTATGGCATATAATCTTCAACTTCCTGATCTGCCCTTGGACTCATATTTTTATGGAGTTCCTGTGCAACATACAAAATTAAAAATTTCTCTTGTTAATTGGGCTTCAATTTAATTATTAGACCAGCCAAAACTACCTAAACAGAAGAAGGGAAAAGTTTTTTACCCTGCAGTATCTGCCTGCAAGAACGTCTGTGGGCAATTTAGCTTCTCCCTGTGGATGGTTTAGTCCTCTGCTCTTCGGAGATTTGACTGGGAAAGAGTTTGTGAATGGAGTCCTCCTCCTAGGCTCTGTTTCTCTGTTGCCTTATGTACCCTGTTATTGTTGAGGCTGTCCATGCTCATTCTCTTTCCAATTGGAGGATAGTTACTTTACAGTATTGTGGTGGCTTTTGCCATACATCTACATGAATCAGCCATGGGTGCACATGAGTCGCCCAACCTGAACCCCCCACCCACCTCCCTCCCCACCCCATCCTCCTGGGTTGTCCCAGAGTACTGGCTTTGAGTACCCTGCTTCATGCCTTGAACTTGCACTGGTCATCTGTTTCACATGTGGTAATATACATGTTTCAGTGTTATTCCCTCAGATCACCCCACCCTTGCCTTCTCCCACATAGTCCAAAAGTCTGTTCTTTATTCTTGTATCTCTTTTGCTGCCTTGCATATAGGATATCGTTACCATCTATATAAATTCCATATATATGTGTTAATACACTGTATTGGTGTTTCTCTTTCTGATTTATTTCACTCTGTATAATAGGCTCCAGTTTCATCTACCTCAGTTGTGTTAGGACTGACTCAAATGTGTTCCTTTTTATAGCTGAGTAATATTCCTTTGTGTATATGTATCACAACTTCCTTATCCATTCATCTGCTGATGGATATCTAGGTTGCTTTCATGTCCTAGCTGTTGTAAACAGTGTTGCAATGAACGTTGGGGTACATGTCTCTTTCAGTTCTGGTTTCCTTGGTGTGTATGCCCAGCAGTGGGATTGCTGGGTCTTACGTATGCTTATTCTTTTGATTAACTTTACCTGGCATGCTCTTTCTGGGGCTTTCTCATTTATTCTGACTCAGCAGTTCTCAGACTTTTGGTTTCAGGAGTCCTTTACACTGTTAAAAACTACTGATGACTTCAAAGAGTTTGTATGTATGTCATTATATCTTAATATTTATTATGTTATAAATTAAAATTGAGTATTTTAAGAAATGATTATTTCAGTAATAAAGTCAGTACGTGTTAATGTAAATGGCATTAAAAATAACTATATTTTTCAAAACAAAAATTATAGTGGAACTGTGGCAGTCTCTTTAATATCTGACTTCATAGAATGGTTCTGAAATCTCAGATCTGCTTCTTTGTTCTCTTGTGATATGTTGATTTGGTTGAAGTGAGTAAACAAAATTTAACCTTATATGGATGTAGTTGCAAAAAAAGGAGTATTTAATGGTCTTTTGAGATAACTGTGAATATTTTCCTTTGATCTTACACCAAAACTTAACAAGTGGTAGCAAAACCCTGCACCTCAGGTTGGCACTTGAACCAATAGTCTTTTAATTAGAATCAGTCACCTGGTGTCACTTTAGGCACTGGGGAAGGAAATGGTAACCCACTCCAGTGTTCTTGCCTGGAGAATCCCAGGGATAGGGGAGCCTGGTGGGCTGCCATCTATGGGATTGCACAGAGTTGGACATGACTGAAGCAACTTAGCAGCAGCAGCAGCAGCAGGAGCACCTGGTGTATGGACTTCTTGAGGGTCAGATTCTTTGTGTCTGTTGTTCAGTTACTCAGTCCTGCCTGATTCTTTGCGACCCTGTGACTGCAGCACCCCTGGTTTCCCTGTTCATCATTATCTCCCAGAGTTGTGTGTCTTAGTGCAGAAGGAATTATGTGAGAGGCAAACTGATAGGCAAGAAGTAGATTTATTAATCTGGATGCTTGTGCAAGCAGGTGAGGGGGCTCTGGCCCGAGGATTAAACCAGGATACATTTTTATAATCAAAGGAAAGTGGGGAAGGGGGGGAAAGATCATCTTCCTTATTCTTGAGTAGATGTCAGGCTTATACCACTAGCTCCGCCTTTGTATCCTGCAGGAAAGTGTTTGACCCTAGGACTGTCAAAGTACTTGTTCAAATCAGTAGAAAGGTGGTAACATGTTTCTTGCACCTAATTTCCTGGGGCTATCACGTGCTTTTATTTATGGCTTCACAGTTAAGCAAGCCTGCTTTGTTGCACGACCTTTGATAGCTTTTGGAGCAGTCATTAACTTACAGTGGTCTCCCAAAGTTCCCTAAGCTTCCCTTACTATCTATAATCCTCTACTGAGACTTCTACAGCTACCTGTGTTAACTATCCTATTCTTTGTCTATCAGTAGTTTCTTAAAGTTTAAATGCAATGTAGACTCTGAAATCATGTCAGTGAAACTTTTATACTCTTACTTTAAAATCCTTTGGTCTATCTTGCACTTTGAATGCATCTTTTACAAACACAGGCTTTTGTTCCATAATGCATTGGCCATGTGGAAAGTACTGATTCATTGAGGTATGCTTGACTTCCAGTTCGTTATGTACTCATATGATGATACTGAGCAGGGCCCTGTAGGGCTTCTAGGCAAAAGCCCTTTTGTGTCCCACACTTCTTTGATTATAGGAAACAGCCTTCATTCAGCCTCCATGATCTACCCTGAGTTCCAGTGGGCAGATTCAGCAGTGTTAGTTAGGAAAAGGAGGGATGTGAGACCAGGGAGAAAGAAAGAGCGGCCCTGGGGCAGGTTCCTGTTTCCCCATCAGTGGATACACACAGCAACATCTTTGAGATGTTTTACAGATACTGAAACCCCCTCCAGTGGGAGGAGTTAACGATAAATGGTGCTATGCCACCCACACATGTAGACTACCATCCATTTGGACCTGAAGTTTGATGATGTGGTTTCCTGTTTACCTCAAAACCTACCCATGATAAGAATGTGCATGAGTTAATCACTCCCTCTTTGAACAGTTACTGTAAAACTTCCCACTATCTTGGCATTAGCCCACTGTGGCCTCTATTGCCCAGCAAAGTAATAAAGCTATCCTTTTTCCCTCACCCAAAACTCTGTCTCTGAGATTTTATTCAGCTCCAGTGTCCAGAGAAGCTGAGCTTTCAGTATCAACGTGCTGCACTCCATGCGGTCAAAAAGAGTCAGACACGACTGAGCAACTGAACTGAGCTATACAATATCAACAAAATCCCAGTTGTTAATATCACCAGCAGTCTCCTCAGAAAAATTGTACAATATTGCAAAACTGTCCCACTGAGAGTTTAAAATTTTCCAGGATTTTGTTTTTGCTTTGAAAGTTCTTATTTTTTTCCTTGGACAAACGTCAGTGTATTAGTGTCTCAGACGTATCTGACTCTTTGCGACCCCATGGACTGTAGCCTGCCAGGCTCCTCTGTCCTTGGAATTCAATGTTAACAAATACCATCTAATACTTTTCTTGAAATGACAGTCAATTTGATTAATTTTGAGAAGTTGTGTGGTGTATTCAAAGGTTGAATGAATGAAATTGCTAATTTTTAGTACCTCATCAAGGACATTATTAAGTGAACCTACTGTTATTTTTTTACTCTATGATGGTGAAAAATTTGACTATAGTGTTGACCCTCTAGAAATGCCTACATTATAATCCCTGCCACTGCTGCTGCTAAGTCACTTCAGTCATGTCTGACTCTGTGCAGCCCCATAGACAGCAGCCCAGCAGGCTTCCTCGTCCCTGGGATTCTCCAGGCAAGAACACTGGAGTGGGTTGCCATGTCCTTCTCCAATGCATGAAAGTGAAAAGTGAAAGTGAAGTCGCTCAGTCGTGCCTGACTCTTAGTGACTCCATGGACTACAGACCACCAGGCTCCTCCATCCATGGATTTTCCAGGCAAGAGTACTGGAGTGGGGTGCCATTGCCTTCTCTGATTATAATCCCTAGAACCTGTGAATAGCAGAGAGGACTTAAAGTTGCTAATCAGTTTACTTTAAAATAGCAAGATTATCAAATCAGTAGCAAATGGGTACAGTGTAATCATAACTGTTCTCAAAAGTGAAAGTACAACAGCAAAAGTGAAAGTCCTAGTCGCTTCAGTCGTGTCTGACTCTTTGCAGCCCATGGACTGCAGCCCACCAGGCTCCTCTGTCCATAGGTTTCTCTAGGCAAGAGTACTGGAGTGGGTGGCCATTCCCTTCTCTAGGGAATCCTCCCAATCCAGGGGTTGAACCTGGGTCTCTTGCATTGCTGCGAATTCTTTACTGTCTGAGCCACCAGGGAAGCCCTAAAAGAAGGAGGTGAAGAGTGATTCTGAGTGATGAAATATGAAAAGTAGTCACATATCTCCTAGAAAATGGGGAAAGTGGGCCACCAGCCGAGGAATGGAGCAGCCTTTAGAAGCTAAAAAAATGCAAGGAAACAGGAGAGGCTTCAGAGCCCCCAGAAAGGAATACAGCTTTGCTGACCATATGGTTTTTGTCTAGTGATTACCCTCAAATGGTCTTTAACCTGGAAAAGTATAAGAAAGTAACTTTGTGGGGTTTTAAAACAATAAATTTGTGGCAACTTACTACAGTAGCAACAGAAAACGAATACAACTAATGCAACTTGGGGATTATAGTTTGTGTTTAGGCATGCTTGCTTTTGCATTTAGTACAAATGTCGATGTAGTGAAATGGTTTATAATGTCTTATTACTATGAAAATCGTTTTTATCTTGTAAACCCTCTGGAAGAATATTGGGCCCTACCAGGGATCTGTATACCATGCTTCAGTTCAATTCACTTCAGTTGCTCGGTTGTGTCCGACTCTTTGTGACCCCATGAATCGCAGCACGCCAGGCCTCCCTGTCCATCACCAACTCCCGGAGTTCACTTAGACTCATGTTAATCGAGTCGGTGATGCCATCCAGCCATCTCATTCTCTGTCGTCGCCTTCTCCTCCTGCCCCCAATCCCTCCCAGCATCAGAGTCTTTTCCAATGACTCAACTCTTCACAGGTGGCCGAAGTACTTGAGTTTCAGCTTTAGCATCATTCCTTCCAAAGAACACCCAGGGCTGATCTCCTTCAGAATGGACTGGTTGGATCTCCTTGCAGTCCAGGGGACTCTCAAGAGTCTTCTCCAACACCACAGTTCAAAAGCATCAGTGCTTAGGAATCTCTTATTTAACTTTTTCTCTTGTACTTTCTGTGTATCAACTGCTGTGCTAGGTACTTTGTTTTTGTTGTTTAGTTGCTCAGTCGTGTCCAACTCTGCAACCCAATGGACTGTAACCCACCATGCTACCTCTGTCCATGGGATTCTTCAGGCATTGAATACTGGAGTGGGTTGCCATTCCCTCCTCCAAAGGATCTTCCTGACCTAGGGACTGAACCTGTGTCTCCTTTGTCTCCCGTATGGCAAGCAGATTCTCTATTGCTGAGACACTTGGGAAGTCCAGGCTGGGTGCTAGGATACAAAAATAAAGAAAGCACAGTCTCTGTCTTCAGAAAATTCTAGTTGAGTGGTTGAGTTGTTCTTTAGTCTAAGTCATGTCCAATTCCTTTGTAACCCATGGATTGTTGGCCTCCAGACTTCTCTGTCTGTGGGATTTCCCAGGCAAGAATACTGGAGCAGGTTGCCATTTCCTTCTCAGGGGAATCTTCCTAACACAGGGATCAAATCTGCGTCGCCTGCATTGGCAGGCAAATTCCTTAACCACTATGCCACCAGGGAAGCCCTCAGTGGTTGAGAGAGGTAAGGAAATCAATGATTGCAGATAGTACAGAATGATAGCTGCCGTATCTGATGCACTCAAGTGAGGAAAAGAGACCTAATTCTAGTCTTCAGATGTTTCTGTCTAGTGAGAGAGATCACAAAAGTAATTACAAAATGCAAGGGAAAATACCCCATTGAGAGGGTGGAGGAGAGACCTTTACAATCTCATTAGCAGCATATGATGGTTTCAGTTTTTCCACGTTCTCTCCAATTCATGTTACTGTCTGTCTTTTGATTTTAACTGTCCTACTGAGCTATGAAGTGGTACCTCTTGTGGTCCCAATTTATGTTTATCTAATAATTAATGATGCTTAGCATCATTTTTTGTACTTACTGGACATATGTCTATCTCTTTTGGACATGGCTATTCAAATCCTTTGTCGTTTTTAAAGTGAAATGCTTGTCATTTTATTCTTAAGCTATAGCAGTTCTTTATAAATTATGGGATACTAATCTCTTTACCAGATATTTGATTTGCTAATATTTTCTCCCACTCTGTAGGTTCTTTTCACTTTATTGATCTTGTCATTTGAAGCACAGGTATTTTTGATTTTACACCCATGATTTCCTGTAAAAATTGTACATATGTTTAGGTCTTTGATTGATTTGGAGTTAATTTTTGTATATTTTTTGATGAATTTGACTTCACTCTTTTACATGCTGGTATTCAGTTGTCTCAGCAACTTTTCTTGAAAAGACTAATCTTTTTCTATTGAATTTTCTTGAAATCCTCGTCAAAAATCAATTGAACATTCTATGGATTTATTTTTGAACTCTTGGTTGTATTCCATTGATTACATCTCTCTTTATGCTTATCCTATCACACAATCTTGATTACTGTAGCTCTGTAATAAGTTTAGAAAGTCAGAAATGTGAGTTCTCTAACAACATTCTTCTTTTTTAAGATTTTTTGGCTGTCCCTTGTATATCCAGCCTGAATTTTATGATCTGTTTGTTAGTATCTGCAAAATAGGCAGCAGGCATTTTGATAGAGATTACACTGAATCTGTAGAGTAATTTGGGAATTATTGCCAGTTTAATAATAAAAAAATTTTCAATCCATAAACAATGGACCTTTCATGTATTTAAATCTAATCCAGTCTCTTTTCCAGTGATGTTTCACATTTTTCAGTGGATAGGTCTTGCACTTCTTTAGTTAACTGTTTTCCTAAATATTTTTTTTCTATTTGGTGTCATTGTAAATGGAATTTGTTTCCTAATTTTTAAATTGTTAAGTGCTAGCATATAAAAATGTAATTTGTTTTTGTTTGTTAATCTTGTGCAACCTTTGTTGAACGTCTTTATTAGCTCCAGTAGTTTTGGGGTTTTCTTTAAAGGCTTTATTCTGTTTTGTTTTTGGCTGTACTGAGTTTTCGTTGCTGTGTGAGGGCTTTCTGTAGTTGCACCAGGTGGGGACTGTCCTCTAGTTGCGGTGCACGGGCTGCTCATCGTGGTCGCTGCCCTTGTTGCAGAGCACCGGCTCTAGTGCGTGTGGGCTTCATTAGTTGTAGCCGATGGGCCTAGTTGTACCAAGGCATGCGGAATCTTCCTGGACCAGGTTTTGAATCCATGTCCCCTGCATGGACAGGTGGATTCTTAACCACTGGACCATCAGGGAAGTACCTTTGGTTTGTTTTAGAATTTCTTACAATTTCCTACA